>JAJMEV010000018.1:0-251542 GCA_030574355.1 Kurtzmaniella natalensis | reverse complement strand
ATACGAGTCATCGGTCCATTCTCGAGGTTACGAGCAGCTTTCGGGAATCAAAATGAAGACACTAAAACAATCCGTGACTTGGTAATATCTATATGCTTTGAATATTCTCGGAAAGTGCTACCAAATGTATACTTAAAGAAATTTTAAAATAGTACATACTGCTTGGTGTAATTTCAGCCCTTGTCTTAAGAAATAATTTCAAACAATTTTCACTATCATTGAATTGCATTAAATTTTACAATTTTTCATTCTCTACTCTACTATAGTTACTCGTATACATCTTATAATTAAGCGATCTCTAATCTATATTTACAACTTCAACTTTTCAAGAATAGCAATGGTTTGTTCGTAACCTTCAATTTCAGCCTTGTAACTGTCTTGTCTCTTGAACGCAGCTTCCTTGGCAGCTTCCTTAGTCTTATCATTAAAGTTAGAAATCAGTTCTTCGTTCTTCTTTTGGAATTCCTTAGCAGCTTCTAATTTCTTGTTAACCTTGGAAATTTCAGCGTCCAAGTCAACGTGACCTTTAACCAAGACATGAACAGTAACTTCTGGGCTAATAGCGTTCAAGGCACAACCAGATGGGACTTCTTCGTTGGTATTAGCAACTTGGATAGAAGTAACACCTTTGATCAAAGAAACAATGGAAGTCAGTTGCTTTTCAACAATGTTTATGATATCCTTGTTGGTCAGTTGGACAATTACATTACCGTCCTTGAAGATGTTGTATTGGGATAATAAGGAACGAGCACCCTTGGTGATGTTCAATACTAATTCATAGGCATCGTACAGCTTCTTGTCATCGAATTCTTCAGAGTATTCTGGGAATTTGGCAACGACAATTGATGAAGCAGTCTCACCAGCACGACGAGGTAATCTTTGCCACATTTCTTCAGTGACGAATGGCATGAATGGGTGGATCATTTCCAAAGCACCCTTGATGGCAATGTACAAAGTATCTTGAGCAGACTTACGTTCAGCTGGGGTACCATCTTGGATCAACAGCTTGGAGTTTTCAATGTAAACATCACATAAGTCGTACCAATAATTGTAGATGGCATTAGTGGCACCAGAGAAATCTCTGTCTTCCAAGGCCTTGTTCAAGTCCTTAGCCGTTTCGTTCTTCTTGTGGAGGATCCATTTTTCGACCAAAGAAGCGTTTTTACTTAAAGAATCAATTGGAGGTGGAACGTAATCTTCACCTAAACGACCCAAGACAAACTTGGTGGCTTGGTAAATCTTGTTACAGAACTTTCTGTAACCTTCAATTCTCAAGATATCCAAGTTGATATCTCTACCACCGGTGGAGTAAGCACAAAGAGCAAATCTTAAAGCATCAGCACCACATTCTGGGATACCCTTTGGATAAGATAACTTTTGACCTTCCATAGCCTTGGCCAATTCACGAGGATCTAAGTTACCTTGCAAGAGCTTGGCATGGAGATCATCCAACTTGATACCCAGGATAACATCCAATGGGTCAATAACGTTACCCAAGGACTTGGACATCTTACGACCTTGAGCGTCACGAACCAATGAATGGCAGAAAACTTCATTGAATGGAACATCACCAGTCAACTTAAGACCCAAGAGAATCATTCTCAGGACCCAGAAGAACAAGATATCCCAACCAGTTTCAAGCATCAGCATTGGGTAGAACTTGGACATATCAGCAGTCTTATCTGGCCATCCAAGAGTGGAGAATGGCCATAAACCAGAAGAGAACCAAGTATCCAAGACATCTTCATCTTGTTCCAAAGTGAATTTCGTGTTAGGGAATTTCTTGTTGGCCTTTTCCAAGGCTTCTTCGTAAGTTCTTCCGGCAATCCAGTATTCGTTATCTAAACGGTCACCTTCCTTACCTTCAATTTCAACAAAGTAGACGGGACATCTGTGACCCCACCATAATTGACGAGAGATACACCAATCTTGGATGTTTTCTAACCAGTGGAAGTATTCAGATTCGGAGGTCTTTGGAGTGATGGTAATTCTACCGTCCTTGACAGCCTTGATAGCTTCCAGGGCCATATCGGATTGTTGAACCCACCATTGTGGTTTCATTAAAGGTTCAATGATATCACCAGATCTAGAACAAGTTGGAATGGCCATTTCGTTATCCTTTTGATCAACGTATAAACCCTTTTCTTTCAATTGTTCAATAACCTTAGGTCTAGCATCGAAACGTTTCATACCAGTCCATTCTGGACCACAGGCTTCGTTCAAGAGACCGTCATCAGTCAAGATGTTAACGAATTCAAGGTCATGACGTTTACCGGTGTTGTAATCGTTTTGATCATGGGCTGGAGTAATCTTAACAGCACCAGTACCAAATTCCATATCAACGGCTTCGTCATCCAAAACAATTGGAATTTGCTTGTCCAAGAAAGGATGTTGAACAAATTTACCGTGCAAATGGGTATATCTTGGATCCTTTGGATGGACAGCAACAGCGGTATCACCAAAGATGGTTTCAGGACGAGTAGTGGCGACGGTCAATTTTTCATCAGAACCAACAACTGGGTAAGAGAAAGAAGTCAACACACCGAATTCAACCTTGTTTTCATAGTTTGGAACGGAAAGTAAAGTTCTACCGGCGACTTGCTTGTTGTCAACTTCCAAGTTAGAAATAGCAGTGTTCAATTTAACGGACCAGTTAACAAGACGAGAGGCTCTGTAAATGGTACCGTCTTCGTGTAATCTGACGAAAGCTTCAGTAACAGATTTGGATAACTCTGGAGACAAAGTGAAAGCTTCACGGGACCAGTCATAGGAAGCACCTAATTTCTTAAATTGCAGCTTAATTCTGGCATGGTAATCTTCCTTCCATTCCCAGACTTTTTCAACGAATTTTTCTCTTCCGTAATCGTGACGGGTCTTCTTTTCCTTCAACCATAATTGCTTTTCAACGACAGATTGGGTGGCAATACCGGCATGATCGAAACCAGGTAAAAACAAAGTGGTCTTACCTTTCATTCTATTGTATCTGATTAAAGTATCTTGAATGGAAACGGTCAAAGCATGTCCGATATGAAGAGCACCAGTGACGTTAGGAGGTGGCGCTGGGATACTGAAAAGACCTTCTGGCTTTACGTCACCCAGTTCAGTGAATTCTGGTTTAAAGACTCCAGATTCAACCCACCAGTCATACCAACTGGATTCAACAAGCTTTGGAACATAAGCCTTGAAAGCTGGTTCTTCAAGGGAAGCTAAAGTCTTTTTTTCACCTGGTTTGGTAGGATCAATATATTCTGGGACCGGCTCAGCCGCCTTCTTGACTTCCTTCTTAGCCTTTGGAGCAGCAGGAGCAGCAGAAGCCTTCTTGGCTTGCTTGGCTTGGAATTTAGCCAATTTTTCGGCCTTCTTACGTTCCTTTTCAAGTTCCTTGGCGGTTTTCTGTTTTGGTTCACCTTCAGCGGCTGGAACAGCGGCTGGAGTGGCAGCGGTACCTGCACTTTCAATTTCAGGTTTACTCATGCTATAATTTCTCAGAATCTGGGGATAATACTGTAAACTTATAGGCCACCTTCTGAGGAGTTTAAGCATGTAATGAAAATTTTTGATGGGGTGTGGTGTCTTGATGCAGGAATGAGTCAACCCGGAAGTGAGAGGCGAGAAGCGAGAAGCGAGCGACGCGAGCAGGAGCTTACGGGGAGGGAGCTTATATTGAGAGGGAAGCTTATGGGGAGGGATTGGCGAGGGATTAGTGAGTCAATTGGGTGTCCGCATTGGGGAATATTCTAAGCAGATAGACAAAAAGATAGATAAAGAACAGTATGGCTTACCTAAGTGTGGATGCAAAGAGTCACCCTGTCTCGTAGAAGTGTAATTAACTGTAATTACGTTTGTTGCTGTTTTATTGTTTGTTTATTTGTTTATTTGTTTATTTGTTTATTTTATATATTTGTATAGTATAGTATGTTTAGTGTATAGTATTGTAGATGTATGAGAGATTGGGTGTGCTCTTCCGGAGGGTGCTTTGGTCCCACTGGCTCCACTTACTGAATTTCGTGCTATCATCATCATGTATTATTATCTTTTTTTCATTATTGTAATTATATTATGATCTATATTATATATATTATGAGGTTTGCCGTCTATTGTTGGTTTGCTCTATGCTCTATTAGTCACTCTTCCTCATTGTAAATATTCCCCATTGTAAATATTCCTCTTGTATTATATTCCTATTGTATATATTACGTTATGCGTTCTTGCTTAGCTTAGTATCACATGATGCCAGTCTTTTGAGTCATAGGTTTGTTTACCTGGTCTCTCATATTTTGTTTTGTTCATTGGGAGTCACTTCTTTTCCTCTTCATTCCGCTGAACCACTTGGATTCCCCAGAATTTGTATTTTCAGTGTCTCCACTGTTCCTTACAATGATTGTATCTGGATTAGTTGCTTGCTCTGCAGGCACCACTATGGAATCAATATGGACATTATCTTGCTTTTTACTATTCTGTAATCTTTCTGCCATTCTCTTGGAAATTCCTCCTCCGACACCACTCCCGCTTGGTTTATTTGACATCTTACCGTTACTTCTACTCATTCCAAGACCGATCTCTTCACCGAAACTGTCAACGATTGTTTCCTCTTCAGCACCAAACTTCATTTTATTCTGGGCCTTCCGTAACTCACTCATTTGGAATTTTTCTTTCATCTTCCTGAACCTTCTCCCTGCTCTTTTCTTGGACTTCTGTTCCACTGGGGCAGGTAAAGCCTTGTCCCCAGCGTTGTCTGGAGGAGTCAACAATTTCTCTATTTTGTTCTGGATCTCTGCATGGTACTTGGCTCCGAGATTTCCGTCTTGATGGGATTTCGAGAGATCAATTCGGGCTGCCAATACTATCTTCCCACTGGTTATACGAAGTGCTTGGTTCATCACTTGAACCGGTAAGTACTTGATCAAATCCAGGTGAAACAAATATCCAGTCTGCCTAACATTCTGCAGCTCAGCGATCATCTGCTGGCTACCTGAAGAAGTAGATGACATATCTCTTTTACCCAAAGAAGGTACATTACATGAAGGCATGGAACTGAGCAGCTTCAATGAACCTGCTGATGCTAATAGTTGGGATGCAGTTTCAGGGCCCACGATAGCGGTGACATTGGGGGAAAATTTACTAAGTTTACTGGCTACATATTTAGATACTTTCCTTAAGATATCGTGTAACGACAACACCACCGAAGAAGCCAGTTGAATAACACCGAAATCGATATCGTTTAGCTTGAATTTAGAATCGTTGGAATTGGGCTGGGCTTGCTGCTGCAATTTCTTCAGTTCTTGTAAAGCTGACATTGTCACTACGAGCACTTGTTCATTAGTAAGGATTTTCTTCAATTCATCAGCCTTTCTACTGATCAGTTCCAAATCTTGCTGGACAATTAAGACGGTACTGACATAGTCTACGGCGCTTGGAACCAACGATTCCAATTCTGGGAACACCACTTTGTATCTAATTTTTACGAAATTGTGAAGCTGGGCTATCTCTGCCAACACTACATGGGATAATTCGTTCAAGAGAAGGATAAAGTTCCATTCACTTCTAGGGTTACTTTCGGTGTCTTGACCATAACTGACATCAGCCATAAGGGCTTCATAGTCCCTTTCGAATTCACTACTTTTCGAATAGATTTCAATTTGTTCTTGTAAGTAGGGGATTAATGGGAACACTCTACTAAATTTTTTCACGTCAGGAAGAGTATTGACGTCGTACTGCTCTAGCAAAGATGCCAATGACTTGCTTGTTGATGTTTGTGAAACCAAGTCTTTTAGAGATTCGAAAGGGTCCGTAGAAATAGGTTCATCTCGTTGATCTTCTTGGTTGGAACGGTCGTTTTCGTTCACCGGCTCGTCTACAGAGATATCGTCTTCTATATCGCTACCAAAATCAGCCAAAAGCTCGTTTTCAAGGTCCTCCATTGCAGTGGTTGCAGTAGTAGTAGATTAAAGAAATCTAGTTGATGCTTTAAATGGGACACTTCTGGTTGCAGCCGCCAATGAGGTTTACCGTGGGACGTCTAGCCTCTCCAAGCACTTCTTGCAGCCTTGCTGCCTCACTGACTCTCCAATTGCTAGCAACTTTCTCAGAAGTCTCTCTCTAAAGCCAGTATATAAAGTCATATCTCACAAAGTATCTCACTCTGGATATCATAACTGGCAAGATGAGAGAGAAATGGACTAGCAGTGCTTCTTCCCTAGCGCCATTTGGTGATATACTTAAGGCGCGGTTTCTAAGATGGTGGCTAGAAGAGCCAGATGAACTACACTCATCTACAAGACAACGTACCAGTAATACAAGGAATATACACCAATATCAGTCAATTTTATAGTTTGCAATCCATCTGTCTACTATCCAACAATTCGTTTCTTTTTTTCTTCACTTCTTCTCCTCTCTTCTACTCTTTATTTTATATATATCTTCTCTTCTCTTCCTCTCTTCGCTTCACTTCTTCTCTTCTCTTCGCACAGCCAAATTTAAGCTCAAAACTTCTGAATAAAATAAAATAAATAGAAAATCAAATTTTGATTAAATAACTTTAACTGACTACAACTGTCTTCATCTGCATCCAACCGGCTGTAATTTCCACTAGACTTGTCTAACGTAATAATATTTGATCCAGTTGCATAAATACACTTCACAGGATGTTTGAAGCCAATACGTCCTTGTTGGAAAGGGTCGATGGCTCTGCTCGACTCGCCCAGGGCCAAGTCCAAGTAGTAGCATCAGTGACAGGACCAATAGAGGCCAAACTGCGCCAGGAACTCCCTACTGGAGCTGCACTTGAGCTCATTGTAAGACCAGCCACTGGAGTGTCTCTGACAAGAGAAAAGCTTTTGGAAGATAAGCTTCGTTCGATTTTCCAGTCAGTGATTGTAACTCTAAAATATCCTAGGCAGCTCATCCAAATAGTGGTCCAATTTTTGGCTACCGATCAGGACTATTCGACCAAGGATGCTGCAAAGGACTTCACATGTAATGAATTGAATGCAGCTATCAACTGCTGCTATTTCGCTATGGTAGACGCCAACATTTCTCTTTATAACTCGTTTGCATCGGTGGCCATCTGTGTCCCTGCTACTGGCGCTGATGCTGATTCTGATGGTCAAGACTTGGTCTTGAATCCGACCCTGGAAGATCTCTTGTCGTGCCAATCACACCACGTAGTTTCGTATAACATCAAAAACCAGCAACCCGATACCTTGTTGTTGGTTCTGTCGATGGGCCAGTTCACTGAAGCCAAGCTCTTGCAGGTCTTGGACATCGCTGCTGACAAGTGTCTGGAGTTGCACAACACATATCAGAGACGGGCCTTGGTGGAGAAGATAGAAAGGGACTTTATATGGAAGTTTTAGAATGGGATATGTATATTAGGTAATAGAATAATTAATTACTTGAGTGTAGCTCCATATATGTATATGTATTGTATATATATTTTGTATATATATTTCTTTTCGTTGTATATATTTGTATATTTATGTAAAAAAACTCCTGTCTAATATAATGTGGCTAATGGATCTAATCTGTTAGATCCCAGATGTAACAAATTAACTTCTCCTTGAATCTTATTGTTTGGATTCAGTTTATGCTTGAAAGTGAACCCAATGAAATTATTTCCTCCAGCTGGTTTTGGTCCTTTACCAAGAAGCAGTTCATTATGCTCTTGTCTGGCGAAAACATCTTTATATTTCTTCATACTCTCTTCGTCTTCAAAATCATCAAAATATCCAGCATCTTCTTCATTATCCAACTGTGGTGTGAATGGTGGAGCTTTTTCTCTTAATCGTTCCCATTCATATATATCACTGAAATATGGTTGACTTTGAATCTGCTTAAACGACCTTAACCTTGAAGTTGGTGATGCAATCAATTTGGTAATTAATGCCCATGTTCTATCACTGAAAACAAATCTACCATCTTTGGTTTGAGGTCTTCTTAATGCAGTTTTCCAATTCTTCAAATTATGATACGTTTCATCGGGTTTGGATCCTGAAAATGGTGGATATCCACAGAGGGCTTCAAAAAGCATACACCCTAATGACCAATAATCGATAGTGTAATCATAGTTTTTACCTTCCAAGACTTCTAATGCCATATAATCAGGCAGCCCAACAATAGAATTGGCCAAGTTCCGATGTCCTCCAGCGTTCAATTGACTCAATCTATACATTCTTTGTCTTTCAGCCATCAGAATGGAAGGTACCTTATAGTTATCCAAATCTTCTAAATTCTGTAATTTAATTCTCATACTTTCAATTCTATCGTTACTAACAGTCCCAGCTGCCAACCCAAAATCGGTCAATTTTATATGGCCCTTGGAATCTATAAGGAAATTTTCCGGTTTCAAATCCCTATGGGTGAATCCCAACTCGTGTAATGCATTAACAGCACAGAACATTTCCAGAATATAGAATCTAGCATGTGGAGGGATCAAGTATCCACTGTTGTTCAATAAGGTACGGAAATCTCCACCAGGAACGAATTCCATAGCTAAAAACACTTTCTCTGGGTCTTGGAAAGCGTATAATAACCTGACTAACCATTCCAGTCGAGTATTAGTTAAAATATCTCTTTCAGTAAGAACGTGTCTAGTTTCATCTAATTTAACTAAAAGCTTCTTATTTAATATCTTCAAGGCACAAATTTCTCTAGTATCTTTCTTACGGGCAAGGAAAACTTGTCCATACCCACCTTGACCAACTTGGGTAATCATTTGGAAGTCTTTAACCTTTGGCTTCAATCTTCTCTTACGTAACAATGCTCTTTCTCTTCCGACGTAGTTCTTCCATTCCATCTGTTGTCTTTGACGGTTATTGACAAATTCTGGGTCGGTTAAAAGCTGGTTTTGTACAAGCTTGGATCTATCACGTCGACTGATAACGTAATCAAACATATCACAGTAGTAGTCCAAGAAGTATAATTGGGCAACGGAGGCCAATCTCTTTGTCTTGGGATCTTCAGCCTTTCTGTAGAATTCTTCGTCAAACTTGAATCCCTGTGGAGCTGGAGGAGGAGGAGGGACTGGGGTGATTGGCAGGTTCTTGTTGACGACGCCAAGCACATTATTATTATTATTATTATTATTATTATTATTATTATTGTTGTTGTTGTTGTTGTTGTTGTTGTTGTTGTTGTTGTTGTTGTTGTTGCTGTTGTTGTATTGGTTGTATTGGTTGTAGCCGTGGAAAGGAGATCTAGGACCGGCTTGGTGGTGGTACCCCTGTTGAGTTGGAGAGTTGTGGAGTACGGATTTGGTAGGAGAACTGGTTGGGGTAATGTTCTCCTTGTTGTTTCTTGGATCATACAGTCGGAGTTGTGGGATGGCAGAGTGTAAATGGGAGTTGTTCTGTTCTCTAAAGGAGGAATCGACTTCCATGGCACTCAGATTTAAGGAAATGTTTTCCATTGATTGGGAGATATCTTCCGTATCGATATTCAGGACATGTTTGGGCGATCTGCTAAAGAAATTGGCCATCTTGGACGACATAGTGAAACACGGGATCTAAGGGGGTGGTGGGTTTTGAAATCAGTTAAAAAAATATGTTTAATTTCACTTCTATGTTTTTAATAAATTGATTTGTTTTTTTTTTATGTGCTCTTTGTTTACGTTTCGTCCCAAAGGGGAAGGATTATATAAGTGTCCGGAAGGGGAAATATTTGGATAGTGCTTAGATGGAATGGAAGGATGGTCATAATAGGAGAGAAGAAGGAAGGCAAGCAGGAGAAGCTGGGATAGGCGCGTGACAGTGCGAGCATGTTTAGTGCATGGCCAAGTTTATGACAATTATTGATTCCATAGCGTATATGATGAATAAGGTAGAACAAATATCTGCCATGAGAATATGGAGTAACACTTATACAGCCATTACGGAATAAAGGTATATAATTATATGATTATATGATTATATGATTATATGACCATTATGAACATTGTGAACATTTGTTTAGTTTTTGTGAACATTTATTTGGGTCTAATAGATCTAATAGGTTTAATAGATAACACTGATGTAGCACATTTTGTAGATTTGAGTTAATCGTTCCGCTACATACTTGAAGTCTTATCTGTGAGATGAGAAATTCGGAGACATTTCGGAGTGATCGTTTCTACCCATTACAATTTCTATTACAATTATTCTCTTATTCAAAGTTTATTCAAATATTTTATGCCTGCTGGTGGCTCTTCTTTTGATCTCCCAAGCATCTCTTCTTAAAAGTGCTTTGAATCTTTCAGAATGGGTCCAGAATGTGTCTTCAGATTGGTCTTGTGGGTATTCTTTTTTCATTACGTCACATACAAAAACTTCGCGGGGCTCCTAGTGCCAGCCGTCAAGCGTAGACACAAACACTGACATGCACGCCAACTAGGCTCATCCAAGTCGTTTCAGTGGGGATAACAATAACATTAATAATAATAATAATCTTAATAATAATCATAATGAAAATGATCATGATGATGAAGGTGATGATAGAAAATATTGTGTCAAACAGTGGGGGCTTGTTTCTGTAGAAGCGATTTAGTGAATAAGTCAGTAGCGATAAAATATAGCGTTTCATTTCTTATAATGAGAGACTTGACTCAGTGGTGCCTTCCATCGTACTATACTACAATTTTACTTTTTACTTTAATATCTACTTAGCTGAATTTTTCTGGAACGTTTACCCGTCTACTCACGATGAACACAGTCTACTCACGATGAACACAGTAATAACTGACTTCTTCTTCGTTGGCTTCGCAGTCTTGCCTTCAGGTACATTCATGCTGCAGTTAGTAATCTGTGCTTGCCTCTGCCTCCCAGTGAATGGCTCTTCTTATCTTTGCAGAGATGAGGAAAATCCGTCGAATGAAAGGGCTGGAATGATTTGGGTGGCGAGTCGTTGGACCACTAACCTCTTATCTCCACCGTTCTAGCAGCATTCCCTACTACCTCCACAATCTGGCACTCTAGGTGTGTCCCCTCCACTCCTCCCCACCTTATTCCTTAGGCAGATCTGTTAGTTTCTTTTTTCATGTTTTATCCTGCTGCTTGTTCTTTACTTTTTACTTTTTTACTTTTTTTGCTGTTTCTGGCCCCTTTCATTATCTATTTTCGGTCATTTTACTCTCTGTTTTAGTGCGCTTTGCGGTGAGCTTTGCGGTGAGCTTTGCAGCGACTCTTCTCAGTGGCCGTTTTGCTCGTCTAAGAACCGTAGAGCTGTGTGGGTTACCCATTAAGTGCCTGGTTCTGAAGTGTGGTACTATTGCCACCACTCTAACTTTACCCTCTCTCTCTTCTCCCATATGTCAGTGCTATCTTTATACTCTCATGTTGAACCATATTTCGTCCGTGAATACATTTATTAACCCTTCCCTGTTCCATGGCTTCCTCCGTTTGTTTGGCTGCTGGCTTTTCCTTGCATGTGCGCGGCCCAGAAGGGAAGCCACAAAATTCGAGGACCCACAAAAAGCTCACAAAAAATTAACGCTCATTAAAAATTAAAGAGAATTTAAAATAAAATAAAATAAAATAAAGTTAAGAATTTCCTTTTAAAACTAAATTAAAAACCACCCCCTTTTAAGAATTTTGGATATCCTTTTTAGTACATCTTTTACTACTACGGACCCTTTTAAATCTTTTAGATGAACGGCTATATCGATGAGAAGGCCGGTCCTTCTCGTAGGTCGAAACCTCGCTGGGTTAATTCTGTCGTCATAGGGACCCTTCTTTTGGCCCTTTTATACGGTTCCACCGGTCTTATTAATGCCATAGCATACCTCCGTCAAACCGTCAATTTCTCCACTTCTTTCCAGTTCCAAGTATCTGGAGGTGGTAACTTCAGCTATGAAATCCATCCTTCAAACTTGGCTATGCCCCGTTTACCAAACGACTTGGACACTTTAGTCGACGGTAAAAAAATCTTGGATTTACCTACTTTAAGAAGTGGTAAGTTTAGACCTAATTATCAACAGTTACAATGGATTAAAGAACCTGAATCTATTTCTAACGATAAAGGTACTTATGTTCTTAAATCAGTCAACGAAGAAAATGATGATGTTTCTTACATTATCAAATCTATTGCTGATGAATCCTATGAATACACTTTGTTCAATAGTTCTTCTTTTGCCTACGGAGAAATTGAATATAGTATTGATAATTTGGTTGCTTCTCCCGATCTTCTGAAGGCGGTTTTGAAAACCAACTCTACTCATAACTGGAGACATTCTACTTTTGCTCTTTATTGGGTCTTGGACGTTAAGGCAAACACCATCATCCCGTTCAGAGAGGACCTTTCTGAAAAGATTGCAACTTTCAAATGGTCTCCTAACCTGATTGATATTGCTTACGTCTACAAGAATAACGTATACTTGAAGAATATCGTTTCCCAAGTGACTACTCAAGTGACTTTCGATGGAGGTCTGGAACTCTTCTATGGTAAACCAGATTGGGTCTACGAAGAAGAAGTATTCTCTTCTGATATTGCCCTTTGGTGGTCTCCAACAGGTAGCAAAGTAGCGTTCCTTAAAACCAATGATACTTTTGTTCCAGAGTATACCATCCCTTACTTTGTCCAGGATGGAGCCAAATATCAGGATTACCCTGATGTACGTTACATCAAGTACCCGAAAGCTGGGTACCCAAACCCAATTGTAGATATCGTTGTCTACTCTCTTGAGACCGAATCTTCAGCATTGAAAGTTAAATCTATGGGTGAAGAATTTGATTTGGCCAGTGATATTGAAGACCGTTTGATTACTGAAGTAGTATGGGTTGCCGATGAAAGTCTTTTGGTTAAAACTTCCAATCGTGCTAGTGATATTCTTGATATCTTCATTATTAATGCAACAACTGAAGAAACTACTCTTGTACGTAAGGAAACCGCTGAAAATTCTTGGTTTGAAATCACTTCCAATACCATTTACGTCCCACGGAATGAATCCCAGGGTCGTTCCGAAGATGGGTACATTGACACTGTAGTTGTCAATGGATATAATCACTTGGCATATTTCTCTCCACCAACAAATCCAAAGGGTAAGATTTTAACCTCTGGTCGTTGGGAAGTCATTGAAGGTGTTACTTCTTTAGATCTTTTAAATAACGAAGTCTATTTCATTGGTACCCAGAAATCATCCATTGAAAGACATTTATACTCGGTTGATTTCACTGAAAAGGTACCAGCAATGAAAAACATCACCGATATTACCCAAGATGGCTGGTATTCTGCATCGTTTTCTTCTGGTTCTAGATTTCTCTTGTTGACATACCAAGGACCAGGAATTCCATATCAGAAACTTATTGATTTATATGACGAAAATCATAAGCATACAATTATTGAACAAAATACAAAATTAATTGAAACTATTGATGAATACGCCATGCCTAAAGTTACGTACCAAGTTATTTCTATAGGCATCGATGAAAAGGGTAACAACATCATTGCCAATATTGTTGAAACTCGCCCACCAGGGTTCACGCCCTCCAAGAAGTATCCAGTTCTTTTCTTTGTCTATGGAGGCCCAGGATCTCAGCTTGTAGAGAAGAAGTTTGCAGTTCTGTTTTCAGCTGTCGTAGCATCTCAATTGAATGCTGTGGTTGTTACAGTTGATGGTAGAGGTACTGGATACAATAATTATAACCGAGAGGGATCTAATTACAAGTTTATTGTTAGAGATCAATTGGGTTACTATGAACCAAGAGATCAAATTTTAGCTGCAAAAGTTTGGAGATCTAAAGATTATGTCGATTCAGATAGAATTGCCATTTGGGGATGGTCTTACGGAGGATTCTTAACTTTGAAGACATTGGAAATAGATGCAGCCCAAGAAGATCCAGTATTTTCATATGGGATGTCAGTTGCTCCAGTGACTAAATGGAGATTGTATGATCTGATTTATACTGAAAGATATATGAGAACGCCACAGGAAAATCCAAGTGGATATGAAACTGCATCGATTGGATCGATTGGTAATTTCAAGAATGTCACTAGATTTGTGATTGCTCATGGTACTGGTGATGATAATGTTCATTTCCAAAATACATTAAAACTTGTTGATGAGTTTAATTTAGAGGCAGTCGAGAATTTTGATTTCTTTTTATTCCCAGATTCTGACCATTCCATCAGTTATCATAATGGAGGGGCCGTAATTTACGATCGTCTTTTGAACTGGCTTCGTCAAGCGTTTGAGTTCAAGTACACCAGATAGATATGAGAAGTCACCGATAGAACACGATAGAGGTCTGACAATGTAATATATATAAGATAAGAAAAAATAAAGACGGATATACTAATATACTAATATACTAATATATAGATAACATAAACGGTGTAGTTGCAGGAAGACGAAAAAGGAAAGACGTAAGAGAAAAGAAAAAAGAACATATACTAAGCACATAATATAAGCAGATAAGCTAAGAAGATAAGCTAATCCAATATAAGCGAATAAGCTAGGCTAATCTAAGCAGATAAACTAAGCTAAGTGAATAAGCTAGGCTAATCTAAGCAGATAAACTAAGCTAAGTGAATAAGCTTAGTGAAGACGCGCATAAAAAGAATAGAAGGCATAGAAATCAAGCTTATATAAAGCACTACTAGCAAGGGAAGACACCAGAAAAGAACACCAGAAGAGAACACCAGAAGAGAACAGGTGCTAAGTACAAACAGAAGTATATCGCGCAATTGAGTCCGTTCAGTTGTCAAATATATCTGTGATTCCCCTATTGAACTATCTGTTCAACTGAACTGCTCTGTTCTAATGTCATCTGTCATCTGTCATCTTCGTCTTGCTCTTCTCTTTGGGCTGCTCGCTCCCTTTGGGCTGCTCGCGCTCGCGTTGCGCGCTCACGTTGAGCTACTTCCCCTTTGGGACCGACTTAATCTAGCCAAGGCTCGTATCCGGGTAATACACGTTGGCCTCAAAAAAAATTTGAAAAAACCCCATCGAAGGGCTTTAAAATAAAAAAAAAATACTTTCTTTCCCTTCCCTATCTAAAGTTAATCAATCCACAAACATGCTTATTTACAAGGATATCTTCTCTGGTGACGAATTGTTGTCTGACGCTTACGATGCCAAGCTCGTTGACGGTGTTGTCTACGAAGCCGACTGTGCCATGGTCAAGGTCGGTGGTGACAGTGTTGACATTGGTGGTAACCCATCCGCTGAAGGTGGTGACGATGAAGACGTTGATGATAACGTTGAAACCGTCAACAACGTTGTCTACTCTTTCAGATTACAACAAACTATGTTTGACAAGAAGTCTTTCATGGTTTACTTGAAGGATTACATGAAGAGAGTCAAGGTTCACTTAGCTGAAAAGGACCCAGAAGCTGTTTCTGTTTTCGAAAAGGGTGCTCAAGCTTACGCCAAGAAGGTTCTTGGTTCTTTCAAGGACTGGGAATTCTACACTGGTGAATCCATGGACCCAGAAGGTATGATTGTCTTGTTGAACTACCGTGAAGATGGTACCACTCCATTCGTTGCTATCTGGAAGCACGGTTCCGACGAAACCAAGATCTAAGTCATCGGAATATAATATACGAATAACAAGACCAATTGTAGACAAAGTGTAATCATCAATATCAATATCAATATCAGAGTATTATTAGTATTCTTTTACTCTAATCTAATTATATCTAGATATCTATATCTATATCTATAAATATATGGTTACCTCTATCAATTGATTCTATTTATGCTATCTACTAGATATATGCTATTTATTGTTTTCTTTTGATGCTGAGGAACACGTTTTCTAGGGTGATCTCCAGCGGCACATACCATCTGATCTCGGCTTCAAAGGTCTCCGGTAAGATCTCTCTCAATGCATGCAATCTGCTTTCATCTATGATTCTCCGGGCTACTTGGCCTACCTGTTCTCTCTCCGATATCGATAACTTGCTAGAGTGGTCTCTTCCTTTGTCATCAGTGGACCCATTTCGACGGCCACAAACAGCCCACGAGGCCATCTTCTTGAGTGCTGAAAACGATGTGCCATCTTCAAATCCAATTGACTTCAAGTATTCCTGTGATTGTGGTAGCAAGAGCTGGTAATCGCAGACATGACGGCAACACATAGCCACGGCCAATCCTTTGAAAGCCCCGGACTCCACTACGTTGGAATTGAAGATCAGCTTGAGCGTAAGATCGGTGGCTGCCCCACATAAGTGCTTGGAAATACACACGAATTGATGGTCCAGTGGGAATTCGGCACAGAACCTGTCGACGTCTATATCCTTGATATCAATTCTGCTTCTTACAATGGTGGGTTTGTATGGGAATTGGACGGGACTCTCTTCGATATCCTTGGGGATCTTGGTATCCATTTTCATTCTGTTCTTCCCTCTATCGATGAACCCAAACGAGTAGGCCCTAACCTTATCATCCTTATCCTTATCATCCTTATCCTTATCCTCTTTAGAGTTATCCTTATCATTATATTTATTGTAATTGTCATTGTTTTTGTAGTCATCTACAATGGCTAGATTCACACATCTGGACAACTCAGCTCGACCACAGCCAAACTCAAGGTACGAGTGGCCAAGACCAAGGAGGCCTAGCTGCTTCAAGTTCCCGATCAAAGACGACTGCTGGATGGCATGCTTCTTCTCCTCTCTTCCTTCGAGTCGGTGGTTCAAACTCAGATGCTCGAGCTGTGACAACACAAGCGGTGGATAGGACAGAGCCAACTTCTGAACTACGGGGATATAAGTCGAATACAACTCATTATCGGGTACGTTAGATCTACTTTTCATATCTGATTCAGATGTTTTGTTTATGGTATTGTTTTTCGCTTCGCTTTTGGCTTCATTTTCAGTTTTGGAATCATTTTCACCATTCTTTTTTAATTCGATATTGATATCCTGGATATACCACGGATCTTGTGGCTTCTTCTGAACAGCTTTGCATTTAGCTAGATGCTTGTCCAAGGCCTTGCTCCAGATGGAATGCCTAGGGTCTACCGGACAAGGTATTCTGTTTCCACGAAGTTTTTCCTCTTCCTCAGATACCAATGCTTTGCCCCCGTCAACCTGAAGCGTGTGTTCGGCACAGTACTTGCTCTGCTTCTGCTTCTCCATACGACAGTTCCGTCTCTTCTGGGAAAGGTAGAAATCACACTTGTTTGGGTCCAGAGTCTTCTGTTTTTTCTCTGGTGAAGCGGTCATTTTTATCCTTTAGAGAAATATATTTAATTAAGCTACTTAATAAAACTAATTGATAAAGCCAATTAATAAAGCTAGAAGTCTGTAACGATACACTTTTTGCAGCCAGTTTAGCAGCCAATCTTGGGTTTTGGTGTTTTGAAAATTCGCTAAATGTTTCTATGTGCAGGATATTGGTCGGAGAGTGGAGAATAGGGGAGAGAAGGGAGGTGAATACGCCAACATAAAACGAAATCGGCTATCTTCTGAGTAATTCTAATATATTATAACTTATATATTATGTTTCGCCTTTGTTTGGTTCTGATACCTCGAGTTCTGGTGTATTTATCTGTGTCTTCTTGTGTACTTTTGGTGTCTGTACTCTGGTTCTGTTAGAGGCGATGCTCATCGCGCTCTGAGAGGCTTCGGGCTCGTGCAGAGCTCATCGCGGAGATCCTAAACGGGAAGAGAAGAAGAATAACAAGAAACAGAGAAGAGTTGTGGAGAACTTGAAGAACTTAAAGTGAAGAACTTGAAGAACTTGACGCTTTTTTTCAATTTGATATAATATACATATATATACGTCTATATATATCGGTTTATTGGTATAGTGATATATAGTTTCTGGACTTGACAGTAGAACTCTTGGGAACTTAGTAATATGCTGTCTAAGTCAAACGATATGTGGAAGTTGGACTTGTTGGAGGCTAAGTTTAATGGTGCTTCTCCAAGATTCCCGTACACCAAGAAGTTACTTGGTGCTAAGAATAACACCAAGCTCTTGAAGAAGTTACCTGAATCCAAACAAGAAGCCTTGGTTCAAATCGAACAATTAAAACTGGACTTCTTCTCCAAGAAGTACTACAACGTCTATAAGAAATTGGAGAAGGAAACAAAGAGGTTGAGTAATAATGGAGGTCTGGCTGTAGTATCGTTGAAAGAGTTTATTGGAGCATCTGAAACCAATCTCCATAACTTATTGGCATCCAAAATATCGAAAACCATTGTAGTATGTATTTTAGTCACTAAAGAACAGAAATTGAATCCTCCTAGCTGGGTGGGTCAAGAGATGATCCTGGTCATCACTGATAAGGAAAATCCGGCCAATTCTTCTAAATTTTTCAAAGACAACTGTCAAAATAATAAGGAGCTTAACAAAAGCATATCCAACTTGTGGAACAATAAAGTAGTGAAATCGATATTGTCTGACGCCGAATGGTCGTTCAGATTGGTAAGAGGAGATTTGACCAAGCAAGAAAGAGAAGCCAGACAAAAGGATACCGGTAAGAGTGCTATTGAAGCCGACTCAGAAGATGAAGATGTAGATGTAGATGTAGCAGCTGCTGTCCTGGCTAAGAAACCAGGCTACGATGAAAGCACTTTTGCTATATACGGAGAAGAAGAAGAAGACAAAGATTGTGATGACGAACAGTTTGTGCCTCAGGCCAATGTAGACTACAATCAGATCACCGACGAAGAACCTTCTGATGGAGATTCTGATGATGGTTCTGACTCCGACGACGAAAGTGGCTTTTTGGAAAAGCCTGTCTCTAACCAACAACTTCCTGAATTGGCTACTGGTTACTTCTCTGGTGGTGAATCAGACTCGGATATAGACGACGACGAGGTGGTCAAGGAAGTCACCCAGAAGAGAAAGAATAGAAGAGGTCAAAGAGCCAGACAGAAGATTTGGGCTCAAAAATACGGTAAAGGGGCTAAACACTTGGAGCAAGAAAGAATCAGATACCAGAGTGAAAGAGACCAACGTCAATTGGAGTACGAAGAAAGAGTTAGAAAGAGAGCTGAAAAGGCCAAGTTGGCAGAAGAAACTGCGCCATCTGGATCTAATGTAGAGCCATTAGGTGAACGTAAAAAGAGAAAGGTAGTAGTAGAAAGCAGTGGAGACGTCAAGCAAGCTTCAGTTGAACCTAAAGAAAAGGAAATGCATCCATCATGGCAAGCGAAGAAGTTGGCTGAAGACAAGCTTAAGAATGTTAAGTTCCAAGGTAAAAAGATCACTTTTGATTAGTCATTTAATAAACAAGTCATAACTAAAATACGGTTTTCATGTAATATCCTATCTCTTACTATAAATTTTTGGTTGCATATTTCATATATATATAGTTTTATTTAATTGTTCGTGATAATATAGATTATAATTTGGAGAAATCGATACTGAAATCTTGCAATACTCGGTCTTCAGAATACTCTTCACAAACAAGTGGGGTAGAGACTTCAACCAAGTAGTGGCATTTTTCGGCTTCTTCTACGTTTAAAATCTGGAAATCTTCACCACATTTCAATCTAACAAGAGCAGAACGGTGAGGACCATTCCAACATTTATTACCGTTGGTGTAGAGGATTTCATTGGGGTTTTCTTCACTAAATGAGTTGTATCTACCAATTAAGATCTTATCACCTTTGCTTTCTTGGGAAATCCCATCAAAGAGACTGAATCCATAATTGTAATCACCTATTTTTGATGAAACGGTTTTACCTTTCAAACTTCTAAAAGTATCATTAGGTCCGAAGGATTCGTTAAGAGAAAGCTCTGCTTCCTCGAATTTTCTTTTGGCTAATTCGGCTTCCTTTTCAGCCTTAGAAGCTCTTTCTTTGATTTCTTCAAATTTATGTGGCGAAACGGCAGGTACGTCATTAGGAACAACTCTGATCATTGAATCTAAATACATGTTCCAGAGAGTGGTGGCATAGTAATGAAGAGTATTGACAAAAGTAGGATTTGGATTACTACTTAATACAAATTCTTTGGCACTTTTCTCTAAAGCGACACCAGCATTAAAGATAGAATCCTTGATATCACTGAATTTATCCCCAGATTTTTGTAATGGTTCTCTGAGTTTCAGTAATTCTGCGTTACTTTCTTCCTGGTTAGAGATGAAATCACGGTAATCCTTCACCGTTCCCTTGACAGTAGCGTCATTGAAATTTGGATTATAGTTTTCAGCAAGATTCGATAAAAAGGATTCTAATTTCTTGATAGTTTCATCTTGTTTAGCAATAATTATAGCCTGGTTTTCTACAAGAGGCAGTAATACGTTGAAATTTTCGGTGATTTTTTCTTGGTACGTTTTAATTTCTTCGGAGTCATAATTTACTACGACATTTTCTATTTGGCTCTTGAAGATGTTTACATAATGGGCCTTCATGTCCATTTCATGTTTCAAAGTATCTAATTCTTTTTCAAGGGTCGACTTAAGAGCCTGAGCTTCTTCAAGTAGCCTTGATTTAGCTGTTGATGCTACTTGTAACACTTTCTGTTGACTTTCTTTGAAATTTTGATATTGTTCGGCAATTTCCTTACATTTATTAGGGCATTTACCAGATTTATATTCGTCTGACCCGTCACAGCAAGCATCGTAATCACATACACCATCGTTGACTTTGAAGTGTTCAATGGATCCAGGTAAGAACCCTTCATTTTTACAGTAGAATGGAGGTCTTTCCGGGTTGAATGGACAAGCATTGGTCCCAGGTTCATCAGACCCGTCGGGGCAATCGCAATAGTCGTCATTGATCTGAGAATAATCCAAGACAATGGAAGGATCACTCAAACAATTCCAATATTTCTTGCCATCTTTCTCGTATGCTTGGTAAAGTGACTCTCTTTCAGGGGCCACTCCTACGATAGACCCTGCTACCGTCAATGCCAATACAGGTAAAAGGACAAGTTTCATTCTCCGGTTCGGCTTGGATCGACTAAGTTGTTGTGAGCTAAAAGAAAAGTTGGCTGCAAACGGGAAAGCGAGGAGGGAAATTTTGGAGAGCAACGCAGCCAAAAAAGACGCAGTAAAGAAGCAAACCCAAAGAGAGTAAAGAAAAGATGAAGTCAAAGAGACTGGAATAGAATACAGAGAAGGGAAAGTCGATAGATGTAGCTCCAAGCAAAAGTAGCCATCACAAAGGGGCAGAGAGCAAGTAGAGAGTAGAGTAAGGAGGGAGTAAGAAGCAGTAAGTGGTGTGTAATGAGGAAGAGAACTGGACCACAGAGTTGAGATCAAACAGCCAAAGTACAGACGAAGAATAGCGAATGTATAGTGATTGAACAGCTAGAGAATAGCGAGAGAATCAAAAGAACGAAAGAACGAAAGAGCACATCAAGCAAGAGACACGGATATGCGTCAAACTACGGGGTAAGTGAGACGACCTGTGCTTAAACATACCTTATTTCACATTTACTCTGTATTCCTCTTCTGTTCCCTTCTCCTCTATTCTCGATTCACTCTAGTCTCTCTATTACCTCTATTTTCTCGGTCTTTCTGTGTTGCTGCCTAGCCTGTAACGCGCATTGCTTGTAGCGCGCTTGTCTCGCTATTTTCCTTATTATATTTACTATTTACTAATATTATTATTATTTTTTCGTTTGTTTACCTTTCGATCTGGAACTTCAGACCGAGCCAGTTCAGATCCAATTACATCCAGTGACAGCTAGTTCACATGGCCGATGTCTGGACAGTTGCCAAGTGTAAACGGATCTTGCGTCCTCTTCTTACCAAAGTACATGCTGTGAGCCAATTATTTGATAAGTATCCGTCCAACTGTGTGTTTGATCTCCAGCTGTTTGTGGAGCTATGTAATTCTGATACCGATACTGATACTGATACTGATCAAGGCGAAGGTGACCATCTTCTATACCCCAGGACTTCTCTGGATCGACTTCGATCACTTAAACCATTTTTATCCCAAGAACTCTTTGATCTATTCAGAGACTTATATACAGCTTTGGCCACAATCGTAGAAGCCATCCTTTTGGCTAATAACAGGCATCATATGCAGCATCTGAATCAGTATGATAAGAGGAGGAATAATTCTGACTTCAGCCAACAGCTGGTACCTTCTTTGTCTACCCTTTGCTGTTTCCGTTTTGGTAAAGCAGTAGCTTCTAACACCAGGAGCACGTACTTCGAACAGAATAATGCCCTTCTCTTTGAAAATGACCATAGTAACTTAGATGACAACATGGACGATGATGATCTGAAATACGGTCAATTTGAAAGATTGGAGGCCAAAGATGCTTACTTGCCTCCTTTATTTGATGAAATCGACTCATGGCTTGAGCTGGAACCAGCCTATTTGTTAATATCTAAAAGATACCCCATCATCATCGGTTATATCATTCATCTTCTAATGATCCACGTAGACTATCTCTATCCTGTTCTTCCAAGCTTGATTCATCTCCTCTGGGAAACAAAGCAGTGCTCCATTGCAAACTACATGTTTCATGAGTTTTGGAAACTACAATCTTTTACTGATCCTGCTACTCAAGAAATATTCATGGGCTTTTTGTATTCTGGCTTCTGGAAAGCTTATATTGAAAGCATTGCATCTAAGCAGGCGTATTCACCGGATAATTTCGATTTCGATAAATATTATTTTAGTCTTGTTTTAGATGTGATTCCCACAAGTAACTTGAACTTTCGATATGTAAAGCCCTTTCTAATAATGTCCCCTGGACACTCGAGGTCTAATTCTATATTGATAGGTTTACTCACCGACGTGATAAGTAGATTTAGACGTACATCTACAAATAAAAGACTAGACAAGGCATGTGAAAGGCTTATATTAGACATTCGTAAATTTTTCACTGTTTGGATAGGTTACACCTCTAGCCAGAAATACCAGGTTTTCAATTCTCTTTTACCCGGGAATGAAGATCTTTTCATTGGTGTTATCAAGGTATTGAATTACGCTGAACGTAAGATGGTTAACAATGGGGAAGATAACAGAATATTGCAACAGCTTATTTCGACAGAACAAGCTGCTGTAGCCTTAAGCCATTTTTACCTTGACCTTAAAATGAACCAAGACTGGAAGTTAAAGTTCCTCAGAGATTCAGCCAAGTTCATTGTTTCAATTCACAATAAACCACGAGAATTAGTTACGGAAATAAATGATATGATCATTTGGCTTCTACAATATGAATTACCTGAATATACTCAACTTGCTGTTACAATATTCTGGCTACAGAACGGGTATAACGTTTCCTCTTATAAAATTGAACAACGGCGTTTGTATCATTATTTGCAGGAAGTATCGGGGGACCTTATAGATATAGATATAGATTATTCTTCAGACGAGGAATTGGATATGATTAATGACGGTAGTGATGATAGGTACATATAGAAGAAGACATTTTGGCAAGCACTATACAATACATAAATATCTAACTTTTAAAATTACTATTCAATTTAAATAAGACTTATATACCGTAGTTACCTACCTATACCACACTCCATGCTGGTTCATTCATTTCATAATCGTTAATTGCATCTGCTTGCTTACTCATTTGCTTACTGGCTTTTTTTGTTTCTTTTTAGCTTATTAATGGTAATTGAGCGGTCTTTCTCCTTTATCGTCAATGATTAAACATTGACCATTCAATTGGTTATTTTCTATTGTATTGATGATGGTTTCCGTTACAGCTTCTAGGGAAACCAGGGGTAAATCAAAGCTGTCATCAACTACAGATCCCATTTCTGTTTCCTTGATCAAACCTGGAAGCACAGCATTAACTCTAACATTGCCTTTCAATTCAGCAGCTAATGACTTAGTAAATCCAAGCAACCCTGCTTTCAGAGCAGCATATACAGAAGTACCAGGTAACGTCTCATTTGTCAATGAAAGCACTGAAGACACGTTTAATATAGTAGGAGTCAATACGTTATCTCCTTCGCCAGAAGCCATTCTTTTTTGGTCTCTTTTATGCTGTTTTAACATATGTCTATAGCAAAGCTGACTTAATAGAATAGGAGCAACCAAGTTCACTCCAATAATAGAATGGATAGTTCCAGGGGTCAATTTAGGGAGTAACAGATGGGTGGTGAAACCGGCACAATTGACTAGAACAGTGGATTCAGCCAATGCATTAGTCAACTCGTGATACATAGGATTTTCATGTTCAATTGTATCGACCAAAAGTGAAGAAAGATCATAGGGAATATATGAATGGGTTTGGCCCTCAGAAGCAGGGAAAGTCTCTATATTTTTCTGCAAATTCTTTTCTGTTCTGGCCACCATTGTCACCGAAGCGCCTCTTTGAGCCAACTCATAGGCAATAGCGTACCCCAAACCCTTCGAGGCGCCGGTAATAAGGCATTTCCGTCCACCCCACATGGCAATTAATTAAGATCAAACGGTTTCAGATTTGAAATCCAAAATAAACAAAATCAAAAAGGCTGCAAAAAATGAAACAGAAAAATAAAAATCAATGCGAACAAAGGAAATCTTAGTGAAGTGAAATTTTAGTGGAATCTAGTGTGGAACTGGAAAAGTGGAGAAGCGAAGAAAAAGGTTCTGAAGTAGTGAAGAAGGTAGTAAAGTATTCGTGAAGAGTATTAAAGTATTAGTGAGTAGACGGGATTTAAGAAGATACGTTTTTACTGTTTACTTGGAATTTTTAGATGATCTTATAGAGTCTACTGGGGGGTATCGCAGTTTCGTGTATTTGCTTGTTCTCGCTAAGTGAAGCTCGCTAGAAGCCGCTGAAGCTCAGTCACAAATTACTGAGAGCGGAACGATATTGCTAATTTGCTTCGTACCTCTTTTCAGCTTCAGCCCAATTGATAACATTCCAAATGGCCTTGAAATAGTCAAGCTTGACGTTTTGGTATTGTAAATAATAGGCATGTTCCCAGGCATCAATTGCAAGCAATGGGATCAATTCTCCAGTGACGGTGTCCTGGTTGAAAGTAGTGACAACATCCAACTGTGCGCCATTTTGCTTATTCTTTACGAGGAAGGCCCAACCAGAACCTTGAATACCAGCCAATTTAGTATTGATAAGCAGAATTAAGTTATCTACGGAGCCATATTGTTCAACAATTTTAGCTCCTAACTTAGATTTGGCGTCTGGATGTTTACCTCCACCTTGTGAAACTGGAGCCAAACTCTTCCAGAAGAGTACATGGTTGGTATGTCCACCAGCGTGGAATTTTATATTTTGCTGAATTTCAATTTCTTTCTTTAAATCACCGGCGGCTTCAGCAGCAATCAAGTCCTTAATTGCAGTATTGTATCCATTAACGTAGGCTTGGTGATGTTTGGAGTGGTGGATTTCGTTAATTTTGCCTGAAATATGAGGTTCCAAAGCATCGTAGGCCCAATCTAACTTTGGTAAAGAAATGGTGTTACTACCAAATACTGATGGAGGAGACATGATAGTGAAAGCTGTAGCAGAGGATAAATAATGGTAACTGAACAATAAAGCTATGAGAGCAGTTAGTACCACAATTGGTTTAAATTTTATAAAACTTGTACTCATGGACAACCCTGGATTCTATAATGTTCTTATATATTAATTTAGATAAGGTTAAAATTAGTAATCCCCACATACAACTGCGGTAGTGGCGTTCGTTATTCCCGGCTGGGTCTCATAGTGAGGGCTATAGATATTATGCTTTCTATTATGCTTTTAGCGAGCAAGAGCGAAACCTCCACCACAGTTCAGCGGACACAACCACCACAGTTACAGAAAAGCAAAACACAAATAAAAACCCGGGTAGTAGTGGGTGTTTCTTTTATAAATATTAGTCATAGTATAAATGTGGCTATTTGTCTATTTGTAAAGATTTGGTTGTATAGATATTTGATATCATTCAGTATCGTGGTTGCACCTTTTACATCGGTATTTTAGGTGTTGCAAGCTTTACCAGTTTTGGACTGGTACGTGTTGCTAGAATGTCGTTTGCATATGACACTGCGTAAATAGTCATAAATAGCTCATAAATAGCTCATATATTTGCTCAGTAAATTAAAGGCTTAAAGCTGGACTAAACAGTGAGATTAATGGCCAGTCAATGGCCAGTCAACATGTGTCTTCTCCAACAAAATATACATATATATTGACATATCTTTATATTAATATTTAACGATTATGCTAGGTGTGATAATTGTACATTTAATAACTGTAGACTAGCTTCAATACTTATCTTTTAGTGCCAATAGTTGCTGTTGTCCTGATTTATTCTCACTAAGATATGTTAGTGTTAGCATGTTGCACTTGTAATTTACAATATCCAGAAAAACTAAAAAAAGTGAGACTCAGTAAATATTTTATCAGTAAATATTAGTTAAGATTTGACCAGTAAGATTCGATAAATATTAGAATAGATGTCACAATTCCACGAAAAATCCACCAGAATGCAGAAAAGAGTACCCAAAAATTATAATTTTGTAATAATTCTACATATATACAACACACTTTATGACTTAAATAGTGTATTCATTTATTCAGCAACTGCAGCTTGATGTTAGTGAGAATTTATGCTAGCGCGGTTTTGTGACAATTACTGGGCTTTTCTTACTGTAAGCCCAGTTTCCTAGGCAAGCAATTGGTAACAAAAGGTTTTCGAAGAAGACTTCGTGGCCAAGTTGGTTAAGGCGTGCGACTGTTAATCGCAAGATCGTGAGTTCAACCCTCACCGAGGTCGTTTTCTTTGCCTTTATGGCCAAGTTGGTAAGGCACCTCACTAGTAATGAGGAGATCGTCAGTTCGAATCTGGCTGAAGGCATTTTTTGCTACCATAGACTAAACGATATTTTTTACATCTTCCATCAGACAATCCTCTCTCTAGTATACAACAACATATATATACATTTATACATATATACATAAATACATATCTACATTTACATTTACATCTACATATATACATATGTATACGTATATGTATGATTCATTAGCCATAGTGTATTCCATTATTCGTTACTTAATAAACTAGAAATACCCAAAATTCCCAATAACCCATACTTGAAGTAAACATTTTCAGTGATCAAAATAGTCACGTAGCCTACTTTTGGCAAATAGCCCTTGACAGTACCAACCAAGTCAGTTTTTTGATTCAAATATGGTTGCTTTCTGGCGTATAACGCCAAATCATCAACTGGGTTATTATCACCTTTAGTCAACAATGATTGCCTTTCCTTGTTGTGGTGTTCTCTTAAGACCCGATGTACAATTGGAATCGATTTACCCTTGATTTCATAAACAACGATATCTCCAACTTTAGCAACAGAATCTCTATTCCAAAGGAATAGTATATCACCTCTTTGGAAGGCAGGTTCCATGGACCCTGATAATACCACTACTATAGGGGAATGTGAATTGGCAATAACCGAGAGACCTTTCCAGAGCATGAATGCCCCGGTTAAGGCGTATGCCAAGGTAAGAAATTGTAACAATTGTTGACGTATATTCATAATTATTTAAAATCTAAAATTTGTGTTGATGTAAAATTTGTGTTGGTGGTGGTGTTTTGATGGTGCCGTATGATCTGGATAAAACGGGGAAGGGGTAAGGGGCGAGGAGGGAGTGTAAAAAGTTCGATAAACTAGAACTTCTTGAGACGAAAAATGTAATTGATATGCAATGGAGTAGATACCGGTTCTATAAAACACCGTCAATTGCAAATTTACGTTCCGAAAATAGGTGCTGGACCAAAGACCGCTATATACAAATTTGGAGAAAAAGGAAACGTCGCTAATTAGAAAAGGCGTTTTTCTAGAAAAAGTGTGTTTTGAAAATAACAGGTGGGCCGTCACTACGTGCAGGATATTTGACGCGGAATATTCCGCCGATATTTCTTTCATGCTCTCATTCTCTCATATAATTTACTCCCATTTAAATCATTTTTGGGGCAGCAGAAAATCGCATTTGCAATCGCATAAGCATCCACCGAATAGGCGATAATAATTAAGAGAACTTAGAATTTAGAAATTAGAATTTAGAATTTAGAATTTAGAAAAAAATCACTACATCAGTAGGAGAGAAGCCATGGCCCAACGGTATGTTCTTTTGGAGTTGGAACTGTTTGAAAATTTAAAGAAAGCTAAGGACTGGCTCAAGGCGCAGGGGTTGTTGCCGAAAAATGGGGTTGAAAAAGTATCAGGTGAACAGTCGTTGTCGTCCTCTGGTGACAGTTCCAGCTCTAGCTCTAGCTCTAAGCCAGTAGTAGCCAAAATCAGATCCAGTGCAAAAAGTTTTGATGTAGTTGAAGAACTCATCGAAAGCGTAAACGGAATTCATTTATCGTGGTGGGAAGATGATGCGAAGAACGATAAAGAAACAAGTAACGATAGTAATAGTAAACCTCAAAGTTCGATGGGAAAATACGTGAATGCATTCAATGTGTCCCACCCTGGAGCTAACGTACAAATACCTAGGAAATGGTCGATCTACCCGCCAATGGTTTTATTCAATCATGCCACTGTAGATTTAGGTAAAAGCGAAGGTGCAGGTGAAGGTGAAGGTGAAGACTATAACCAATTCTGCAAAGGATTGCTTGATAAGTTTTTCCCAACTTGCTCTCACATAGCAGTTAATGCCCCAATTGTAGAAGTAGATGTCATGAGGAGACCTTTCAATATTATCCCCGTGTATGGAGACTTTGGACCTACCCCAACTGACGAATTGTTTGATAATCCTCAACAAAAAGACCTTGAATCAGCTTTCTGGTGTAGTGTAGTTCAAAATAATATTCGCCAAATATGGGCTCCAAGGTATACTATGTTTTCAAGAGGTAATATCAAGGAAAAGGCCAGAGTTCTAGCCTTTGATAACGTGAAAGATAAGGTAGTTATTGACATGTACGCTGGGATTGGATATTTTACCCTTTCATACCTTAAACAAGGAGCAACCCTTTTCTGTTTTGAACTTAATCCATGGTCAATTGAAGGACTTAAAAAATCACTAGACGCCAATGGTTTTAAATATAAAGTTGTGAAGAAGGATATTTTCACTTTAAATGATTACAATGCATCTAGAGAAGTAGGAGTTAGAGTATTCATATTCCATGAATCCAATGAAAACTCATTAAATAGATTCCAGCAATTGGGTAAGAAATTGCCAATATCGCATATAAATATGGGACTTCTTCCTACTTCACAGGGTTGCTGGAGTAACAGCTGTGATATAATCAATCAGTTTTCCACTGAACCAGTGTCGGAGTTCCATGTTCATGAGAATGTAGGCGTACATGAATTTAAGGTTCTTGCCGCAAAGATTGGACAGAGTTTAGATGAGAAGTGTATTTCAGAATTAAAGCATATAGAGAAGGTTAAGACTTTTGCACCCGATGTTTGGCATGCGGTTTTTGACTTCACGATAAGGAAAAAGGTACCCTCATTATAAGTGTATACCAACATTTAGCTATAGGCTAGGTAAAAGCTAGCAGTGGTGGGTTTAGATGCGCATAGAAATAGAGTGGATAAGAGAAGACACACAATAGCATAGGATTATAAGTTATATAGACATAATGACATAATTACAAGAAAATTATCTAGTTTTAGTCAACTAAATTGGTTTAATCTGGTAAAAAAATAAAGAATAGGCTTTAGATAGATGGGTAAGATTAAAGCTAAAAGAAACTGGAAATTGACAATCTCTATAGGCCACTACTTGATCTCTGAAAACCGAAAAAAACTTCGCTAAAATCATCTTTTTCCAGTGATACAGCCTCATGGAAAAGCACACTGCGCCTCTTCGATCACCTAATTTTTTTTCGGTGGGATATTTTTTAGCGGGTGCGTTAGAGAAATTAGCGAGGCACCAATGGGAAGGTATTTTTTTTTTCCACGATATTATGAAGAGGAGTAATAAGGCATTTATCTAGAAGGAGGAATGTTAGAAGGCAGGGAGGCTGATTTGGATATGTTTCAAAAGGCATCCTGACCAGGATCACGATGATAATGGAATTGAAAAACACTAAGCGGCCAAAAAGTTCGTAAAATAAGTCGTAAAATACGTCATGTAGTTGTTGCTGCGATCAAGAGGGTTGCTCAGTAAACTCAACAAACTCAGTAAAAAAATGAAGTAAATAAAAATAAATGATAAAAAATTCTGGGGAATAAAAATAAGGATAAAAATATTAGAGGTTGAAAATATTAGAGGTGGTACTGGTATGTTAAAAGCTGAATTCTATACCAGAGTATGTACAAGAAAAAATCCACGTCATCCACAATTGGTTTAGTAAATTTTTAATATTCCAAGGAAGAACAGTACGGACAAACAAAAAGAGAATCAAAAAATAAAGAAAAATAAACAAATAGAGAATAGTAAAAAGAGGCTTTAAAGATTAAGCCACTTTGCTTAATGGAAAATTAGGATTTTAGAAAGATCATGGCTAATGATGTTGATGGGAGGGCTGAGTATAATTTTAAAGTACCAGCTTCCAATAACGAGCGTTGTAATTATGCAGCAATGAGGATGTTTAAAGACTGTTTGATATGCCACTCTAAAGGGTACTAGAAGTGAAACCACATGAAGTCGGCAAACTTTTGCAGTAGAACAATGTACAAATGAAAGAAGTGAAAATCTAAAAAATAAAAAAAGGAAAATAAAAAAGCCAAAAGAGCCAAAAAATAAATACCAAAGAAAGCAAAAAGGTAGTCTTCATATCTACAAGAGATACTAGCAACCAACACTGGCGATGACTCAGGGTTTCCGGAATTTGGTGGTCTGAAGTCACAATTGAATCAAACAAATAATGCTTTTTCAAGGCTTATTCAATGCTCTTTCTCGTTCTGCAATTGTAGATATCCATAACTTGTAATTATCCATAGCTTGTAGAACATGGTGAGAGACTGGGAATAAGAGAATAGGTTTAAAAAGCATGCGCCATTGATCATCATAGTAGGCCGTAGCCGTGTGTCAGAGAGCATTTCCGAAGGCCGGGTTTAAGCGTCAAAACGAAAGTTTAAATTCCAGTTCTGGTAGCTAGAAAGGGTTGAATGGCCCAGATACCGTAAAATATATACCATAAATGGAGTAAGATTAGTGTTGATGATAGTTAAATACCGGTGGATTATAGTTTCAGTGCATGATAATTTATATTTTTTTTTACATGATCAAACGTTTGATGTGGCCATTATTTTTTAGCGGAGCTAAAATTTTCAAGATAAAGCATCTAAACATGATAATAACCAGGAAAAACAATTTAGACTGTAGTAAAGTTGGAAATAAAATACCATCATCCAAAATAGTTAAATCAAACAAAGTGTGGGAAACCTGAGAAGTCTAATCCTGATATCGGATACGAACTGCTGTGGTCCATATCTTTTTCCAATAAATATAAATATAACATGCAATCGGGGTAATTGTGGATATTATTTTGACAATTGAATGAAACTTAGTAAGACTTGAATAAGTATAAAACTTGATTAAGTAAGACCCTTGAAATTCAGCGAAGTTTACCAAAGAAGAATATAAAGTATAATTAAAAAAAAAAAAAAACAGAATAAAAAAACATTACATAATAATATAGAGAACGACATTAATAATAACAAGAATAATAAAATAATAATAATACTACTACTACTAATAATAGTTCTAATTACACCTAATTGCCCTAATACTTAATTATCCCAATTAATTGTTATAATTACTTTATAGTTATAAATATACTGACATTGATATTTGGAAAATAATATCAAAAATAGTAGCTAACAGCACAGAAGCGTAATAAGCGAGCGTAATAAGCCTAGCAAGCCAACTAAGCTCACCAAATAAGCTCAATTCAGTTAGCAACACAGCAAACAATACAACAAAAAAAAGTATACTAAATACGACAGAAAATATCGATATATATACACATATGTATATATATAGACCCATCCATATATATAGATACACCCATATATATATAGACACGCATATATACACACGTATATACACATATATCTAGATACATCACAGGAACTTCTAGTTGAGATTATTTTCTACTTTATCTGTCACTCCCGCTGATATATTTGCTCTTACAACCCCACCCACGCTAACTATCGTGACTTCTACTCATTCCCACCCTCGCCGTCCTGCGTACAATCAGCTGCACTACAAGCTCAGGCCTCCGAAAAATAAATTAAGGCAGTTTTTTCTTGTTTGATAGAATAATAAATAATAATAAAACGGTATTTGCAACGACCAGTTGGGGGTATATATTGGTGATAAATTTGCCGAGTAAATTGAATACTTTTGTACTGAATTATCGTTTGTGCCACGCCGGTTATATAACAGGCATAGAATAGAAGAAATAAGGGTACCAAACCTCCCGACTTACCGACCTTTATTATCATATATACACACATATTTATATATATATATAAAGAGGTGTCATTACTATATATATTATTTGGTGGTTTCTTGAAACTCTTTAATTTATAACTATCCCAAGGCTGACCTAGCTTCAAGGATACATTCCATAGACCGCTAGACCAAGGTATACCCATAAGAAGTCATATACCAAGAGCCTCTAATCCACTGGATTCAAATTGTAATCAAATTATAATCAAATTATACTTTCCTATAATTAAAAATATAACTATAATTCCTATAATTTACTTAATTTCCTATAATTAAAATAAGTTAAATTTAATAATATTATACTATTAATAAGATGGACTCGAATACAGTGTCAGAGGAGGACTCCCTCAAGGAAAGGTTGAATCTCCTGCCGACAGACATAGCCCATGGACTCCATGACAAGAACTCCAAGTCCAATAACTTCTTTATGGATTTGAATACCCCTCCCGGTACCACCATTAACGATGTTCCTGACAATTTCGAACTCCCGATGTTCAATATTGATACCCAATTCACCACCAACGACAACCAGTATTCAGACATGTTCCAGAACTCGTTGAAGCCGAATAGTATCAATCAGAATATCAATCAGAATATCGGTCAGAACCTCAGTCAGAACATCAACAGTCAGAATATCAACAGCGTTGGACAATCAAGTCAATATCCACATCAGCAACAACATCCAGATCAATACCTGGGAAACCACAATAAGAATTCCCTTTATTTTGATCTGAATGCATTGGCTCCCCCTGAAAGACGGGGCCGGTCCTCGAGCTTTTCAGACAGTATTTACTCTGAAGTCCTGCTGAACGCCAACCTGCCGTTTGTTGACGCTGCCCTGCAGTTTTCCGGATACGATGCTCCTCCTAACTTTCTGGCTCCCAGTGTTCATGGCCAGCCTCCAAATGTCCAACAACAGCTGTTTTTCGACCAGGATATTCAACTAGGAGGACTGATTAGTAATACTAATTTGGCCGGGATCTCTACTATGGGAACTACAGTTTCATCCCAATACTTGGGGAATTTGCGGTTAACTCAAGATAACCTTGACCTTTTAGGAAACGATAATCAAATTCAAGACCCGAATTTGAATATCGGCGGTATTAACGAAAATTTGGCTTACCAGAGAGCTACTACGAAACAACAAAATCAAAATCAAAATCAAAATATTCAAAATGAAGCTAACTTACTAGGAGGAGGGGTTCAAAATATTCAACTTCATTCTCCTCAGCCCATTTCAAGAGGAAGTGGAAGTGGAGGAGCATTACAGTATGAAAATCCCCATAATTATTCCAGTTCAGCGATGTATAATTTAGCAGATTCTCTGTCTTCATTAAATCCTTCCAGCACAGCTGCCCATGCAAGCCGAACGCCTGCCGTTGGTGGTGACCTTGGCTATTTAGCAGATCCAATGGCAGGTTCATCGTCTATGCATGAATCAGATTTGGAACATAATTATCCGGGCGTAACTATATCCATTGACGCTGCTCCAGAGATTCAAGCAGCAAGAACACCTTCGTTATTCAGTAATTCACTGCACAGTTCTTTAAACAATTCTCCTTCAGTGAATAAATCGAATAATTCTAGCACTCACTTACAAACAACCAATAGCTATTCCCAATTATCTGCCCCAAGTCCAGGTCTGTTGTCTGACTATTCTGAGCTGTTGAAACCAGACGAATTTTCACAGATGAGAAGAGGAAGAAGATCCCAGCATTCAGCCAGTAGACTGCGTAGTAGACTGAGACTGCCATTTAGTGATCATGGGGGAGGCGATTATTCAGAGAATGAAGGAGATATAAAACAAGAATATGCATACGAAGATGCAGCAGCAGGTGGATCATCATCATCGACGACCAAGAGGAATAATCCTGCTTCTCGAGAAAAGATGTTGGAATTGGCTTCACCAAATCAAGTGATGCGCCGTACTCAAAAACATCCTTCAGTATATGAATGTAATTTATGTGAAAAGAAATTCACTAGACCATATAATTTGAAATCCCACTTAAGAACTCATACCGATGAAAGACCTTTTATATGTAATGTTTGTGGGAAGGCTTTTGCTAGACAACATGATAGGAAACGTCATGAAGATTTGCACTCTGGAGAAAAGAAATATCAATGTAGAGGACTTTTGAAGAATGGACAACAATATGGTTGTGGAAGAAGATTTGCAAGAGCAGATGCCCTTAGACGACATTTCCAAACTGAAACTGGGAAAGAATGTATTCGATTATTGTTGGAGGAAGACGAAAGAGAACGGGATGATCCTTTGCAAAGGGAAGGAAGTGAAGGATTGGGGAAATTTGAAGTTCCTACTGTGGCCATTTCTCCACCAGATTGATTGAGAAGAGGAAACGAAGCAGATGTTATAAATTAATATAGGGCATATTATTTATATAAATCATTTATTATTGTACGACTAATATAAAATATTTACTTTGGTCGGGTAAAACCTGGAGTAGGGGAGGTAAGACAGTCAGTCATAATATTAATCAGCCATACTTGGTAAATTTTTAGAGGGGCCCCAAGGAATTGGGGTTCCATTTATATTGAGTGTAGCACAGCCATCTTAAGATAAGCTTTGTTTCTAATAATATATATTAATCTATAAATTGTATATTTATGTGCCCCTATACTTCGAGTAGTGCTCCGCCGGGGGCTGTGACGTAGCTCTGGGTGAATACCTCTAAGACGTAAAGAGGTGATAATGTGGTGAAAGAGAGTGGGCTATTCTAATGGAAGGGCACAAGGCACAGTGGACGCGATAGTATTTTCCGTATTTACGGTATTCATGGTATTTTGCGCGGTAGAGAAGGCAAATTAGCGAGGAAATTAGCGAGATTACGGGCGAGTTGGGCCGCTAACAGACTTGCTCAGGGAGAAATACCGTTGGCGTAGCGCTGGCTTGGCACAACAGCGCAGCAGTATCTTATCAGAGCTTGCTTTCTATAGCCCCAACGAACTGCACCAAAAGTTGCTATTTTTAATTTCTTACAAGCCAAGTATATTAGTGTAAATACATAGAATGTTAGAAGGCCAGAAATAGCCCACAATTCACTCTGTGGCAGAGTAATGTGTACCCTCTTCTAACTCACCGCTGGTCTCCCCTAGTTTTTAGCAGCCTAAATAATCCTCGCTAAAATTCTCAAAATTTCTCAAATTTCTCAAAAATCTCAAATTTCATTTTTTTGCAACAAAAAATTTGAATTTTTTGAAAATCATTGACTTCAAGTTCCACTGGATTGTGTGTTGATTGGTTGATAAATTCTCGATTGGTTGGGCCGTAGCATGAGTGATCATGACCTGATGGTAGAGAGACTCTCGCAGAGCAGGAAAGATGCAGGAGACAGCAAAACCAAGACCAAAGACGAAGAGGAATTGGCCAAATGGACTGAGGCAAAGCAGCAACTTATGATCAGGCAAAACCAGCAATACTTACAAGAATTGCTTGAAGAGAACGCCACCCGGCCCATAGAACTTGGCGCTGTGGTGGTCCAGAACGGCCAGAACTTCAGAGAGTCCTTCTTGACCCAGCAATTGCAACCCCTTTTGGGTTCCCAACTCACCAACGTGGCTGGCTTGGTTAAACTGATCGATCAGGTGGCAGAAAACTTCCAAAGAACAGGGGTTGTTGATGGGGTATATATCAATATAGGCGATGTCAGAGAACGGGTGCTGTGGCTGCCCGAGGTTCCCAGGATGCTTCAAATAGCTCCTGCCATCTACTTGAAGCCGGTGAATCGATTCTACGCCAAGACGGGTACCAATGTGGGGAACGGAGAAGGGGACGGGTATATCCAATTCCAGTTGAAGAATCTCTTTGGCGGTGGTGAACTGTTGCTTTTCGATGCTATCACGGGGACCAAGACCCAATCGCTGTACTTATTGAACTACTCGATGCCTGTTTTAAACAGCCTGAGAGTGTTCCTTGAAAACAGTGTTTACATGAATACCAAGCAGTTGGACTGGCTCAGGTCTCTGGCCACAGTCCGTGGGATGACGCTGAAGATGTTCACCCAATTCAACAATCATAACCTCGAAGTTTCATGGGAAAACTGCTGGCGGATCTTAAGTAACACTGGAACATCTAAGGCATTGGACGTGTTACTGCAACTGGGGAACGACTATAAGCTGTCGATATTGTGTAACTACCGATACGATACCAGAGACTCGACCCATTTGCCATCGAAGGGTTCATTTTTCCGGTTGGGACTCGAATATTCTCTTTTGACCCCTTCCAAGTACTTCAAACTGGTGGTAGAGTCACTGTATGCCCATAAGTTTCTGGAAAACTACTCTCTTATAGCCACTGGGAAGACGGGGTATGTGTGGTCGATGAATCAGAAACGAACTACCCATGTTTTGGATAGATTTTTCATTGGGGGCCCCAACGATGTCAGACTGTTTGCATTGAACGGATTAGGACCCAGATCGTACAACACTTTCATTGGAGGCGATGTATTCGTCAACGGTGGGGTTTCTTTGGTTCTGAGGATGCCTTGGACCAGTGCTGAAAGTGGGTTCAAATTACACCAGTTTGTGAATTTTGGATCGTTGGCATCTCTCGATCAAGGATCCCTTCAAGGAACATTGCAGAGTCTTAAAAAGGTAAGCATAGGGTCGGGTTTTGGAGTACTATACAACCATCCCATGGCTAGACTAGAGCTTAATTTTGTCTTGCCAATCACCGCCCACGCTCGAGACGGGGTCAGAAAGGGGATCCAGTACGGGATCGGGGTATCCTTCTTGTAAGGGAAAGGGACCAAAGGGCCAAAAGGACCACTACGACGGTATGTATATATATGAAATAGAAGTAGCTACTAATAGCTAATAAAAATAGCTCCTAATAAAAGCTAATAATTTAATAACTACAATCCTAATACTTTTATAATCTACAGTCCTAATAAGGCTTTTATAAGCTATAATCTTTCATTATTTGTGTATGTATTTTGGTCATTCTTCATAGGTATTCTAATCTTCATCTACATTTACTTTTTATTATGCTTGGCAATCCAGTCGGTATGGGCGGCGATGACTCCAGGAACGATCTTGGATTCGATCTCCACGTCCTTGGCGGACTCGTCATCATTCAATCGAATCCATTGATCGTCTCTGTCTGGATATACAAACACTACTTCTCTCTTCCTTGTTTGTAAGAGATTTCCGATCACCAACTGGTGTTGGTATCTTTCCAAAGCACCTCTGGCCTTGTGGAGTAAGATCAGCAGGTCAGTTTCAAGCTTGAAACTTACAATCATAGCATCTGGGGCCCAGGAATCCACCAACCGTCTCAAGAACTTAGGCACTTGTTCCAATTGAACCACCAAGGTGCCCCCCAGAGTTTGCAGTTGAATTTTATGTTGAGGGATCCTCGAGGAAGGAACAAAGAAGTCAGATACAGCAGCTGCCAAGTAAAAGACAGCTTTCACTTTCAAGACAGACATGATCTCGGAGATCGATTTCAAAGAGTACAAGTATTGGTTGACGGTGGTGAATGGAACCAAGAGTAATGAATTCAGCTGTTTAGCAAGATTATATTTACGTAAGACTACAAGCATGTTATCGGCAAATTTGGGGTCAATTCCCAACTCACCAATATCTTTATCCTTTTCAGTGACGTAGTCCAAGAAACTGTTATCAGCAGTATGGGAATAGTGTCTCAGATAGGGAAGAAGAGAGAATTCACGGTGTAAGAAGATGACGGCGTAGCCGTTCTCCAAGAAGTATTCAGCCAGGGTGGCCCCACGGGTCCCGGCGGAGAAGTTGTCAATGAATCTGACGGTATTGTTTTCCAATGGGACAGTGGTACCACCGGAAGTGACCAAGACCACTGGTTTACCCGAGGTCTGGTTGTGGTATTGGACAAAAGCAGCTACGTCTTTCTCCAATTGATCGAGGTACTCTGGCGGAGCATGGCCTTTGAAGTACAGTTCTTCATCGATGGGTTGGGCTGGAGGGAACTCCGGGACACTTCTATCGATGGCAGAGGCTGCTTCCGGCTGGCTAGTGTGGTAGTTAGGCATTTCTAGAGAGGAGAGATGGGCCTGAATTGCTTGCAAAGCTGTTTAAATGGAGTTGGGGTAGAAATGGGTTGCAAAAGTTTGCCTTATAGCGGGTCGTGCGGGGGTCATTTTATGGGGTCATGAAGATTAAGAGGAAGAGCCAGTGGAAGCGGAAGAGAAAGAAGGTGGAGTGAAGGATGGTAAACGAGAGTAAGCTGTGTTAAACGAAGAGAAGCAAATGAGAACGAAGCGAACAGGAAGCGAACAAGAAGCGCTTAAGCTGAAGGGAGAAGTAGAAGAGAGGAGGGAAGAGAGAAGAAGAGGTTAACGTTAAGAATAAAGAGCGTGCATGCGAGAAGGAGGAAAGGCAGCCGAGAGAAAGGAGCAGAGAGGAGAGGAGAGAGCAGAGGAGAGAGCAGAGGAGAGAAGCAGGCAGTGGCAGCAGAGAAGAGTAACACTGCACGCCTATAAATCTGAACTATGATTTGCAATCATATCTGAACTATAATACAATCTATATTTACTATGATATATGATATATATAATATAGTATATAATTTATGTAGTATCTACTACCTATTCGATCTCTGCTACATACTTTAGTCTTGGTATGCCCCCACAATTTCCTGCACACAGACACACTGCTTCGTGGGCCCAAAGAGGCCAACTTATTCTGAAGTACACCTCCTGAAGGGGCCAATTGCAACACACTCCAGACCAACAAGAACCCTTGATTCAGGTTTAGTATTGATCTAATCGAATTTTTTATATTGAAGATATTGAAATATTGACTTTTTTTTGGAAGATATTGACCTTTTACTTCTATCAATTCTCGACTTTTAATAACCTCTTTTGATGTCTGCCGATTTCTGGTCGCTGACCCAACGGACAAAATGGCAGCTAACTAGGTTCTCTCTTCTTGAAAATAGAAGGAAACTTCTATTGCTTGAACGGAAAATGATCCATAATGGGTTGATTAAAGATCATCTGGGGGTTGTTTACGACTATAATATGAGGATATACTTACACAATCTTCTTATCAAGCTAGGAAGAAGACTTAATATCCGTCAAGTGGCTCTTGCCACTGCAGAAGTCTATTTGGCCAGATTTCTTCTTCGAGTTCTGCTTAAAGAGATAAATATATACCTTTTAGTCACCGCGTGTGTATATGTGGCTTGTAAAACTGAAGAATGCCCTCAACATATAAGACTCATCACGCTGGAGGCCCGTAATCTTTGGCCTGAATATATCCCTCAGGATATCACAAAGTTGGCTGAATTTGAGTTTTATCTTGTTGAGGAATTAGACCTGTATTTGATAGTATATCATCCGTATCGACTGTTGATCCAGTTGAAGGAGTATTTCCAGCACCAGAGTGACCACGTAACGGCGGCCAAAGGGGCATTGTTAGGTGGTGGAGGTGTTAAAAGAGGTGGAGCTGTAGATACAACCTCTCCTTCATGTAAGGTATTTACTTTGACTGACGAAGAAGTGCAAAATGCCTGGAGTATTATCAATGATAGTTATATCACTGATGTACATTTGCTCTATCCTCCCCATATAATAGCGATTACAGCTATCTACATGACTATAGTTTTTGGCCACGGTGAAAAAGAAGAGAAAAGACCACCTCTGGACATTCAAATAGACGATTTAATGGCTCTTTCATACACAGTCCCGGTAAGTGAAGCAAGTAGAGCAGCTAGAATCGAGAAATTCCAGCTGTTTGTAGCTCTGCTGCATGTCAATCTTGACGAAGTATCGGAGACTCTTTCAGACTTGTTCAGCTTGTATGGAGTATGGAACCGGTATAACGAGGGTGTGGTGAGAAAGGCTCTTCAGGGTATGTTACTTGGAAGGTGATGGAGCAGCTGCCTTTAGCAGTAGATGAAGTATGAAGGAGAGCAGTACAGCAGATGAGAGCAATTAGAGTAGCAGAGCAGCTGCTCTTGGCGGTAGAAAACAGTAGATAGAACATGGAAATAGGGTATATATTAGAATCGAATTCAGAGCATTAGAGTGCTCTATAGGTGAAAGAAAGACGTAGAAAACAAAGCCCAATTAATGCAGTAAAAGCCACTCGAAGCGTGTACCACTCAAAGAGAGTGCTACTCTAGTGATACAATGAACAGTGGTTGGTGCCGAATATACCGCCGGGGATGGGTGTAGCAGGAGGCTTAGGCGGCAGGCAGTCTAGACTTTTCATTCCCACCTGGATCAAGGCGATCAGCGAGACCTGAGACTGAGACACAACAGGTTGTAGCCGTGGATGTAGTGCCAGAGGATCAGCCAAGTAGGCAACCAAGCAAGAGACAGAGCAAAGTTACTGCAACTTTAAATTATACTCTGAATACCTATTCACACCTAGTTATACCCTACTTAAATCTAGTTGTAACCTAGTTACACTCATCCTACTGTTGCTTACATATATCCATACACCTGCTCCACTATTAGGCGCTTCCAGGTCTATAGGAGACGCATGTTTTAGACACTACATAACGCTACATAGCGCTATATAACGTAAAAAGAGGAAGAGAAAGAGAGAGCACACCAATACAGACCGAAAGCCATACAGGTACAGAGCACAGACAGAGCACAGACAGTTGCAATACGGGTACAGAGCACAGAACACAGTCAGATACAGGCTCAGACAGGCTCAGACACATTCTGTAGCCATACAAACTACGCACATTACACATTACACGCGTACTCTATACAATGTATACAATATATAGAATAGACTATATACTGTATATTCTATATACACATACACTATATATTCTATATACTATAGAATATATAGATATGTAGAGTGAACGATTAGATTAGGTTTACGACGCTAGGAAGCTTAAGCTTAACCTAAAAATAACCCGAGAGCCCATCGTTCCATCTTCCACCCTATTGTTTCAGCCCATCCCGCTGGATGCTCCCCTCTTCGCTCGCTTTGCGCTTTGAAAAGCTTTGCGCTCGCTTTTCGCAGGTTTCACGTGGTCTTTTTTTTTGCAACGTTGAAATCTTAATAATAATAAACTAAAATATAAGCTTGTAATTTGGAGGCTGGAAACATAGAGACGGGATCTGAAACAGCAGAGAGTTTCGGAGAGTATACTGGGAAGAAAAAATAAAATTCTTTCAACCACTCGTTTGCAAATATAGTCCCATACCATGGCTACTGATATCATTGAAGACTGTGGGTCTGGAGCATCCAAGCTAGACGCGGTTGACCAGTATAGCCACGAGGTCGAAGACATAAAGTATAACCACGAAGTTAATATAAATAGCTCTAATGAAGCTGAAGATATAGCTGAAGAGAAGAACTCCAATAGATCAAAGACCTCTAACACAACCATTCATGAATCAATTCATAAGGAACACGAGGCCAAAGACGAGAAGACTAAAGAACACCATCACATCTACGTCTACGACGGGTACCACTCGCCATGGGCAGCTTCCATCGAACGGAACCAGCTCGTTATTCTGAAATACCTCATCATATTGGCCTATGGGCTCTACTACTTGTTCCCGTCCGTGGTAGACAAGTGGATCAACTTACAGTACAGAGTTGTTAGCAATGATAAAGATAATGAAGGATTGTTGGATTTGTACAATATTGGGCCTGACGATGTATACTACGTGTTGTTTTGGTTCGTCAAACTCACGTTCTTCCGTTCAGCCCTTATGAACTATGTATATAGACCTCTTGCAACCAACGTGTGTGGGATCAAGCTGAGGAAAGCAGTGACTCGTTTCGCTGAACAGGGGTGGCTGAATACTTACTATATCTGTCTGTTTGCCTTGGGAGTCTACTTATATTTGGGTTCTCCTTACTACTTGCTGTTGGATAACTTGTACTCAGCTTGGCCCCACGATGAACACTCTGGGTTATTCAAGAAATACTACTTAATCACTACGGCTTTTTGGATCCACCAATTCTTCACTTTGAACATCGAAGCGAGAAGAAAAGATCATTTACAGATGTTTCTGCATCATGTGGTGACTTTCTGTCTTGTTGTAGGTTCTTATTACTACCATTTCTCTAGAATTGGTCATCTCATCATTATGATTATGGATCTGGGTGATATCTGTTTGGATCTGGCCAAGATGTTGAAATACGCCGGTTACCTGACTCTTTGTGATATAATGTTTGTTATATTTGTGATTTGTTGGGTGGTTTTACGTCATGGGGTATACAATGTATTATTTTACCATGCATGGACCAAGGCTTCCATTTTGATGGCAGACGGTCAATGTGGGTTCAATGGCAGAATTGAAGACCCCAGCCAACGTTGCTGGACTCCAGTAATCTTGGATGTCTTCTATGCTCTTTTAGGAGGCTTACAATTCATCACCTGTGTGTGGTTATATTTCATTTTGAAAGTGGTTTATAAAGTTGTATGTGGTCACCAAGCCGACGACGTCAGAAGTGACGAAGACGACACCGACGATGAAGCGGAAGATGAAGCGGAAGATGATTTATTGGAAGATGATCCAGAAGACGCTGACTACGAGATTTCGAGGATAATCGAAGACGACGATGACGATGAATACGACGACGAAGATGACGAAGAAGATGGCGAAGAGGACGATGAAGTAGTGGAGAAATAAAAATCCTAGCTAGTTCGATCGAAAAAGGGTCCGGCAAAATACACCAAATAAGAGAAAGCAGCGTGTCGAGGCGATAGCGCTTTGCATTTTTATAGAAATGGATGGAATCAAGACGAAGAGAAAGCATACCATGAAAACTATGGTGTTTTTGAGGCATGCCGATATAATTAATAAAAGGAAGGGTGCCGAGTTCGTGGAGATTGACAAAAAAGAGATTGAAAAGAAAGCAGTTCGAATATATAGTTAATAAAAAGAATAGAACAGATCCATGTAGGAGTGTGGTCCTTCGTATTTTTATTTTGGCCACCAACGCAGGTACCGCTAGCGAGTGCGGCAACTCTCACAGCTACCTACAAACCACTGACAGGGCCGTTACTGGGATACTGGGCGCTATACTGGCCCTTTCTATCATTTTACAATGTTACATAGTAGATTTTGTACCAAATGGATACATCTCTACATTCATGAATATCAATAATTGAATATATATATATATATATATATATTGGATCATATTTACATGGTGCTGTAGTCACCATAGTTATCCTTGTGGTGTCACATGATTCTGGTAGAAGGCACGGCTGAATCCCGCTAAAAAATAAAGTAAAAAATAACACACAGTAGGCGGCTCTACAGTTTGATATGCCGCCGACTTAAGTTGACAGGAATGATTACCACTGGTAAAGTGTTAGGCTGAAATGTTCAGAAACAACAGATACCAGGTATAGTTTACCTTTTTTTGGTTTCAAAACTTTCAAACTATTTGCAACTACCTGGCCATGCTATACGAAATCGAATCGCCGCCTCTTTCCTACTTCCACAAGCAGAAGTACTACATTGCTCCACAGAACAAGTATGAACTATACCAAGACCTCTTAAAGATCGTCGGAGACGAAAAACTCAGGAATGTTGTAGGCGCTATCGGCATGTCTGAAAAGGAAAGGGATAGTCTTTATAGGAACCCATTTGCCGAAGCCACTCCGATTTACTTGGAAAAGGAGAAGCTTCTTCAAGTGATTGAAACCAGTAGCCTTAAGACTGAAAAACCTCATCCTGCAGTTGTTCAAGTGCCAAAGCAAGAGGAGAAGAAGGCTAAAGAGAAAGATAAAGAGAAAGAAAAAGAAAAGGCTAAGCTGCTGGCCTCTGCTGTTAAGAGACAAAAGTCGCTGGTTGCTCTGAACCCGGCTACTGCCCAGACCTCCAACTCCCAAAGCACTTTGAATAGAGCTAATGATGAGCTTGCTTCTTTATTTCATAAATACCCTAAGATATTCCGGTCCAGCTCAAGTAAGTCGAACAATTCCAAATTTGATTACCATACTTATATCAGTCGTAAAATAGCCAAAGAGTCCAAGCCTGACCCAGTCAAAACCACCTGGCAGCGGAAAGTACTTGAAGTCAAATTGGGGCTTAACAAGAGAAAGGATATGGACCATCGTCCGTCAGGATTCAGAAGAGTTATCCATTTCTTCTCGTCCTTTAAGATGAAAATTAAGGACTTCAAGTGCCGGATGGAGGTTTACAAGTATAATCATATGCAATAAGAAAAAAAAACTAGGTTTAGATGGAATCAGATGTTTTATATGTTTTATATGTGAATGAATACTGTACTATTTATATCGATGTAGTCTTAATTTTATCTTAATATATGCAATAGATATCGTTCATGGATTGTCTTAACTCAGAGGGGAAGTAAGACTGACCCAAAGACATAATACCATAACAACGAAACCCCAATATACCAAAATCAAGGACAACCATTTGAGCCATTTTTCAAGAGCAGAAGGCTCATCGTGTTCCAGGCCTATAAGCTTGTAGCCAAACAAACCTGGCAATATGAACAGGATGGCAGTAGACCCAGTGGCACCCACTACAGCCAAAATCAAGGCAAAAGACTTGACTGTGATGGCAGTGAAGTAACCCACTGCCAATAGAGCACTGGTAATGATATAGAAAGTGGTATCTGGTAATGGAACAGTTGGACCGTGGTGTGATAAGACCCGTTCAAGCTGGTTTTCAGAGTCGCTAAGCAAAGCACTGGTCTCTGCAACAGAAACAATAGACCATTTATTGAACCAGTTTTTCTTCAGATAATACCAAATGTTGTTTACGGAAATACGGGCTGGATGAATCATCAATGGGAACAGAAAAACCACCATGAATACGATTGCGGTTCTACCGATGAGAGCAGAAATATCGTCTTTAGGATAACTAAGAACGACATTCCCAGCAACAGCTTGTCCGAAGGTCAAGTAACCGGACAAACCTACTAAGATAAACAAACCAGCAGAAGCAATAACAGCCCAAGAGATCAACGAAGTCAAAGAGGTCAATCTACGGTCTTTAGCTTCATTGATGATGGAAAACAAATTCTGGTGTCCAGTAAAGGCAAATACTATAATAGAGAAAGTCAGGAAGATGGAAGTTGGCGATTGTGGGAGTAAAGTGATGACCTTACCAGGAACACTGCTTGAAGAATCAACTATAAAGTGGAAAACAACAAGTAATGTAAGATAACCGATGTCCACCAAACCTAAGATGGAGGTATATTTTAAAGAGTCCAAGTTTTTAAGGTAACTCAAGGGACCACAAATGGCGGCCAGAATCAAGATCCATACGGTTCTATCATCAGAAGTATCCAAAGGGATGGTTTGAGACATCAATTCTCCGATTAAAACTATATAAGAAATGGCACAACCAAAGCATTGTACGGCAATGGCAAAGTCAAATGCCACCAGCAAGGAAGGGTAGGTGATTTGACAAATGTTGAAGAAAGTGGCAGCGCCAGGAGCAACGTATTGTGATACATAGCATTGTAAGAAAAGGCCGAAACCCGAAGTAAGACCAGCAAGGAGGATGATCAATACCCCAAAGACAATTCCGTCAGTGGAAAAGGCCAAGGGCATAGAAAGAAGCCCAGCGCCAATGATGGTCTTGATAAGCGAGATGGCGGAAGACGAAGTCGAAGCACCGGTAGCCATTCTAATATTTATGTTTATGAGTGAGTGTATATGTATGGGTATGGGTGTATGTAGTAAGTTCAAATGATTAATTGATTAATTGATTAATTGATATTGATATTGGTATTGATTTCGATATTAATATTAGTGTGGCGGTAGTTCAAGCGGGTTCCCTTTTGTGTACACGGCTTCACAAGGCTTCACAGATCACGAACACAAAGAGGAAGGGTAACGTGTGGGACAAATAAATGGTATATAAACACTATATATATGAAAGAGGACTAGTGACGCAACAGAAACAATCCAGCTACAAGCAATTCCAAAAATAAGAGATGTGTTCAGGGCCAAGCAAGGGGTGTATTGGAATCAGGAAAAATGGCGGTCACGAACAGCTGGTAAAACTCCGTGATGTAAATAGTAAACAAAGGCGGCGAAAGAAGTGTGAAACGAGCCTTTGTGGAGAAAGCGCGGGAGAGAGAAGCGAAGTGAAGAGAGAAGTGAAGAGAGATGTGTGAAGAGAGAATTGAAGAGAGAAGACGAAAGTACAAGTGAGAAAAGACAGATGGAAAAAGGTAAGAGACCAATGGGGATATATATAGATGTATGTAGATGTATATTTATGTACATTTATCACATATATTAAAAAGGTAAATGAATGTGATATATATATATATATATTTATTACATATTTTAAAGGTGAATGAAATATAGAATAGAGGTGTTAGAATCGGAAGAGGAAATAACCATTAAAGATACCAGCAGAAGCATTGAAAGGTCTTAGATATTTTAAAGTCTTAGAGGTATTAAGAAGCGCATACTAGAAGTATATAAAACGCAAAATAGAGCAGATACTTGTGTCTAAATAGAATTGATACATAGGCATTAATAGTTAAAATAGGGCACCGAAGTGTTATAGAAATGTTACAGAAATGTTGCAGACGTGTAGTATGATATGATAACCCACGACACAGCAGACACTATATAGACTTTCCACCAGTGGTAAACCCGAAGATAAGGGGCACAGTGCTAACATAGCGCAGAGTTGCGAGAAGCATAATAAGCACGGAAAGCAGATGAGTTAACCGTAATATATGTGTCTCGCGTAATCTTAACAGCGTCCATTTGTGGTACCAATGTGGAAATATTGGGATACCACGGTGGTTCCATTGCGCTTCCAAGATGGCTTACGTTGGCTCCCTGAATGTAACATGTGTTTTTGCTCAACTTGCTTTAAAGCTCGCTAATCACCGAAAAGAACTCGCAAATTCCCGCAAGTATCCTGATTCTGAACACTTTCGTTCTTCCACCTGTCTACTATTGGCGCACCTGTCAAACCTGGCTCTGCTCTTACGAGGGTTTCTGCATGCAATACGCATGAGGGTTACAAGGCTGGCATGGTTTGATAAGGAGGGTAAGAGGTAGGAAGTTGGAATACAGGAAACAAGAGTAAGAAACAATAGGATACTTAGCCCATGTGGGACTTCTGGGTGTTTGGGGCTGTGTCTCTGTGTGGATATTTAAGACATATTGATAGTCTAACACAGTCTAATATACAGTATAGAGGATCTGTCTAAGACAGTCTAGGACATAGTATGGAAGGCTAATTTAAGAAAGTCTAATACAGGATAGAAGATGCCGAGAAAATTAGCCTGAGTTACAGTCTAATATATCCGAAAATCGTACAATTAAAATATCTCTACACTCTTATCTTACAATGGTTAAAATATTGTATCACTATTAGAATATACGAAAATACAAAAATTACAAAAAACAAGTCGTACTCATATAGATATAAAGATATTGGATTGCAGCACCCTTCTTCTCCAGGAAGAAATATATTAAGCTGAATCGTTATACTTGTACTCACTAGTAATTCCAGTACTATGACCTTGAACTTCTTCATCAAAGTATTCAACTTCTTGCCATTCTTCAACCCATTTCTTTTCAAATGGCTTAACTTCTGGAACACCTTCAATCTTGAAATAATAACACAATATTGAATAGATAATGGAAGCAACAAAGAACCCACAGAAGAAATTCAAATCGTAAACTCTGGTGGCTCCAATTGGAACTTTATGGGTTTCAGTGGCACCTACAAAACCAACGATATTTGGCAAGATACCACAGATATAGGCAACGTAAGCTCTCCAGTTAATACCGTATTTGTTATATCTATAGTAAGAAGGCATCGATGGAACTGCTGGATCATGTAAAGAATACAAATGAGTCAATTTCAAGTATCCTCTTCTTACGTAGAAATAATCAGCAGCAACCACACCAGCAATGGAAGACAAGAAAACGGAATAGGCAGATAAATAGGTGGTGAACATACTTGAAGAAGACATTAAATTCCATGGACAAATACACAAGGCCAAAGCGGCACAAATAAACCCACCTCTTCTAATGTTAAGGAATCTTGGTAACAAGGCAGTGACATCAGTACCGAAAGATAAAGAGTTGGCAGAGATATTGGTACCCAATTGAGCCAAGGCGAAACAGACAGAAATGAAAAATACCCCGGCTCTGTTACCAGAGGTGTAGTGGTCCAAAAATCCACCCAAAACATCCAATGGGTTCCAGTAAGTTTCTCCGTAAAGGACTTGGGAAGCAGAACTGACCAAAATCCCGATCAACCCAGTAATTGAAAAACAAAGTGGAACAGAAAGGGTATGGACCAAGTAAGTGATCCCGAAAGATGGTTTATCGGCAAAACGGGCAAAATCTGGAGCATTGGTGATCAAAGTAGCAAAATTGGCCAACGAGTTCATGGTGGAAGAGACAAAAGCCCAACCTAAGGCAGACCCACTGATCTTGGCATGCTTTTCACGAATGACACTACCAATCCCGTCAGCTCTAACAAGAGTCCAGATCAACAATCCAACCCCGGCAAATGGAACAATGTAAGCCTTTACAGTGAACAAGTGACGGACAGTATGTGGGTGCATGTAGATGGCCGGTAAGGAGAACAACCAGAAGAGGAAGAACAGCAAGAATTCAAAACTGGTCGTTCCCTTCAATTGAACGTCCATTGTCTTGGTGATACTTGGGAAAATGGCTCTTAACATCAATTGAACACATTGACCACCAATCCAACCTTGAACTGAGTACCAGACACAACTCATGACCACTCTATTGAAGATGGGCCAAAGAGATCCAAATATCCCGAAAGAGGCTCTAGCTGAAACTGGGAAAGAGATATGGTAGTAGATACCGACTCTAGCCAGAATCTGAACAAATATACCACACAAGGCATAACCTAACCAGACGGAGATCCAAGTCTGCCACCAGGTCATACCAGCTTGCACCCCAGTGGCAGCAATTTGCCAAGTATTGACATTGAAAGAATCAGCCACCCAGAAGAATACAAAATTATACCAAGACCAAGTTCTTCTTGCTTCTTCAACCGGTCTTAAATCGTGATTTAAAAGAAACATTTGCACAGTGGAAAGGTCTCCCTTCTTCTGGACTTCAAGGAAGCTTATAACTTTCTGCCACCATGTCTTATCCTTGTAGTCGATTGAAGTAAGCACTTCAGATCTGCTGGATCCCAAATCATCATCTTCTTGGGACACAACAACGTTAAGTTTTTCCTTGTTATCCATTTTCCGAGTCTGATCTAGTAAAATGAAGCTACGGAATATGAACTTATGAAATTGTTATTAAATTGTTATACTTATCGAGGAATTGGATGCTTATATATATATATAAATATAATATACCAAATCAAAATGATTATACTTCCAAAATAAAAATTAAAATAGATGATATAAGATATTTCTTTTTAGGTCTCACATTCTTTTAGGTTGAAAGAAGATAGCAAGCCTAGAGATAGGTGATTGCAGCAAGACAATAAGGCAACTTGTATCCGGAATAGGTTATGTCAACTGAAGGGCTTCATTCAATCAGAAGAATATTTCCATATAAGAAAGAGTTCATTCCAGAAAAGAAAGGGGTTAAAAGCTAATCAAACTTGCAACCTAGAGAAACCGCCGTGTGTGTGCGGTATGTGTATCATGCATGTCCTATATGTCAGAGAAGGTTACAGGCTAGAGGACCAATACAGAGAAACAGGAAAATGAGTAAAAAAAATATGAGTAGGGAGGCCATGGAGTGCAGAGTGCGTTGAACAAAAGACAGAGAGCGGTGGGGCTTTTTAAAGTTAGAGTTAAATGGATCTTGTATATAGATATCAGCTTACATTGTTAAATGCTCTTTCCATCTGCTCCTCTTTTCATATGTTTCTCTTGCTGATTACTGTATAATTCTGGGCGAAATAAAGTCTAATTTTATTTTAATGCTATTATAATTTTTTAATTTTATTTTATTCAGTTCATTATTGAACTCTACTTCTCTCGGTTAACTTGATGTTCAATTACATAATTACATAGCAATATTAATAGGAAAAAGGAAAAAGGAAAATGTGTATGTGGTCGCATAGTAATATTGTAGTGTAACTACTAAATTTGAGCACTTGCTCTCTGGATTCTTGTCTTCGTGTCTTTTTGTTTTCTTTCTAGAAGCCCTCTCAAGTGTGTTCCTTCTAAAGCAGCAGTATCATAATCAGTGCGACTGTTCAGATTCAACTTTAACGTCTTATCAGAGCTTCCAAGTTGTTGCAATCATAGGCATTGTTGCCGATAGCAGGGGTTTTGCTTTTAATTCTCTCAGTCTTATCAAAAATTGTAGCCGCAGAATATCTACAGATAAAGCTATGGGAAATGGTCGAAGCTGCGGAATTCTGACTTCGACTGCATATGTGAAATACTCCTCACTTTACGCAATGCAGCCACCTCTGCCACCAGGAAAAATAATCTAATCAATGAAAATAGTCTAATTTCCAGTTTGTCTCTATCTTAGCGAATATCTAATATTATTTGTTGCTGAAGAGAGATTATTTTTTGGGAAAGCGAAATCGGGGTCTATTATGCCCTCTTTTCTGGATAAGGATATTTCTCTGGCCAATTAATGCGACCACTGAGTTTTTTGACTCTTAACCATGGATATTTTGACATTATTTTCAATCACTCTTCATAATATTTTATTTTCAACCAATTAGATTGACTAAGTTTAGAGTGTCAAGTTATTATTAGCATCTCCTTCGTATTTTTAGTTATCTTAAAATTTTTAATGCAGTGGGAATATCGTTCTCCGTATAGTATTGGCTGTTGCTGAAGAATCTGCAGAGATTGAAAGCATCACAGATATAACGACACCGTTTATTTTTACTGCCGAGAAATTATTGGTCCTATTGTTAATAAGATAATGAGATTCGAAACCTGTTTAAAGTTTAAAATATTGTATACATAGTCTATAGATAAGAAGTAAGTAGTTGATAGACAGCTAGTTATATTTTCCGAAACCTTGATACTTTACATTTATTCTCGATGGAAGTTACGGAATTCTGCAAGCATGAGAAGAGCAAAGATAAGAATATAAAGAATAACACAATGTCATTTTAGTCTGTGTCTAAAAGGTTAATAGTGACTTAGATTCTATGGTGCAGGGTGTGTCACCAAGTGAGTTTACAGTTAAAATACAAAGCCAAGATGATCTTCGAAATTTCAAGATTAACCATGAAACATGTATTCCATCTCCTCGATGCATAAGAATAGAAGCTTGCATTAGAATTGTCAAGCTTCTATGACTTCGAGATAGGGGTTATTCACAATTTAATCTAGCTGCTGGTTAAAAATACTAAATCCCAAGCCTATGAAGTAACTACTTCCAAAATCGTACCACATATTCTGTAAGTACAAACTACTGATCTGGTTATGCGGTCCGCCGTTTTGACTGGCATGTACCTGCAGTATGTCATTTGTATGTCTAATAATTGAACAAGTAAGAATTGTCAGCGTTCGTATTTAGTATAGCGCCTATTTCTACATTGGATTATGTATGTGGCTATCAGTGACATAGATAAACCTGTGCTATACTGTTTCTAAATTATCTGAAAGCGGTTCTGATATCGAAGTTTATGGTTCTGATTGTTAAAGATTTCCATACTTGTTTACACCTTCGATACCTTGAATATTTATGTAGAATCTCTTACTTGTACAGAAGTATCCACGTGGATCGCATACATATTGCACCAAATCTTATACCCTTCGAACACATTTTCGACAGCATCAACAACAGCATCAGCACCATCAATGCATTTTTACACCCATGCATCTTATCAAGTCGGACGTAATTTTTGTCTATCTATTCAATATTATTAGTTCTTGGATAATTTCTTGTCATAATCGTTTCCATATCTTGTAATGGTACTTTCTTTACTTCCTTTATCTATGATACACTGAAAAATATCTGTCATCAGCTAGCTCATCTATCCAAACTTTAAGTAGTATCTTCAGCAACCACAGAAAGCTTCGGCGGCCGAAACATTGGAAACTCCCCTTTTCTGGATCAAGATATTTTTTACTACCCTAATCTTAATAACCTCACATGAGCTCTATTATTCTTTATCTATCATATTGTCTTTAGTTTTCTTGTTCACACCTTATTTTCTATGTCACATGCGTGAAGGGTTATTGTTCTTCAGCTTGACTTCCTAAAACTAATTGATCTATTACACATTAAAATTATAAAATAATCTACAAACTTAATTGATCTGGCACAAAAAAAAAGCCAAAATCATAAAATAATCGACCAATGTAAACCAAATGCAATCCATCCTTAGCCACATTCACCTAAAAAAAACTGCTGGTCCCAGGAATCGAACCTGGGTTTGTTCGGCCACAACGAACTGTACTAACCACTATACGAGACCAGCTCCTGTATATAAAAGAGGCTAATCTACAGCCTCTTTTAAGTTTAAGCCCAGACTTACCCTCCATCTCAGACATCCCTGCATATAAGCTTTGTTTACATTTTGATTTCAAAAGTCTGCAAAAGAAAGGATAGCAAAACACGTCAATAACAAGGCGTTGAATATAGATGAGCAAAGAGTCTTCTATCTCTGTGGCGGTCAGAGTAAGGCCCTTTACCTATGGGGAGCAGCGTAATCTTATCGATCCGCCGCCAAGAGACCAATTTTTGGGCAATGAAGCCCAGCTTTCAACGGCCCAGGTCTCCTCTACTACCCCACATGGAATCAGAAGAATACTAGATGTTGTAGATGACAAGATGTTGATCTTTGATCCTCCAGATACCAATCCTTTAATCCAGATGCAGAAGAAAGTATTCCCGACCATCAATCTGAGGATTAGAGAACATAGGTTTGTGTTTGACCGGCTCTTCGACATGGATATCGACCAGGAACTGGTCTTTACCCAAACAACGAAACCATTACTTGATCTGGTATTAGATGGTTATAACGCTACTGTTTTTGCATATGGGGCCACCGGGTGTGGTAAAACGTATACGATTCTGGGGACCCCTGAATCGCCAGGGATCATTTTTAGAACAATGGAAGAGTTGTATTCCAAAATCGATGCTTTGAAAGACACCAAGATATTCGAAGTTTCCTTGTCATTTTTAGAGATCTATAACGAAACTATCCGTGATTTGATGTGCCCGGAGACCCCTACTAAGAAATTGGTGCTTCGAGAAGACGCCCAGAAGAGAATTCTGGTGGCCAATTTGTCTTCCCATAGCCCTGAAAACGTAGACGAAGTCATGCAAATGATCTTACTAGGAAATTCTAATAGAACCAGTTCTCCTACGGAGGCTAACGCTACTAGTTCCAGATCACATGCAGTGCTTCAAATAAATGTAGTCCAGAAAAATAGAACGGCCGAATTGAATGAAGAACACACTTTTGCAACTTTAAGTATCATCGACTTGGCTGGCAGTGAAAGAGCTGCCTCCACAAAGAACCGTGGGGTTCGTTTGCACGAAGGTGCCAATATAAATAAATCATTACTTGCATTGGGGAACTGTATTAACGCCTTATGTGACCCAAGAAGACATAACCACGTCCCTTACCGTAACCTGAAACTCACTAGGCTCTTAAAATTCTCCTTAGGAGGTAATTGTAAAACTGTTATGATCGTATGTGTTTCGCCTCTGAGTGAACATTACGACGAGACTTTAAATACGTTAAAATACGCCAATAGAGCTAAGGAGATCAAAACAAAAGTAATCAGAAATCAACATAACCTTGACCGACACGTAGGTTCATATTTGAAAATGATAACGCAGCAGCGTCAAGAGATCGAGGAGTTACGGAACCGGGAATCCAAAATAATAGAAACAACTAAAACGGAAACTGCAAGGAATGCAATTAAATGTATAAATTTACTTTCACAGGAAGCAAATACTATAGCTGCATCGATAAATAAGCAAACATTGAATAAAAGAAAGAAAGTACATTTATTAATTAAACGGAAATTACTTTTATTTATGAGAATGGAAATTAAAAATTGGTTAGCTGACGTGGAAGACAAGGAATCGCCAGAAGCTCTTGAATTATGTGATCAATTATTAGTGGAGATCAATGCGCAGGTAGCATTAGCTGAAAGACATTATCAAAAGCATCTGGAAGTGGACTTTATATTGTCGGAAGTCAGTTCGAAACAAGTGAAAACTATGGAAGAAGAAGAATTCTGGTTGCCTGAATATTCGATTCTTTTCCAAAGATTAATCAGTTCCATTAGAGATGGATTTGAAAGAGAAATTTTATTTGAATCGTCTGTATTAATTGATTTTTTACTTGGGAAATTGCCTTCTTTTGCAATTACCTCTGGTAAACATACACTGGTTAATGAAACTTTAAAAATGAAATTAGTAGAGCTAAGTAGTGGTTCCCTAGACGAGTTCATAGAAATTCACCATAGTGAATTTATGAAGAATTCTTTCAATGATGTTCCCGCCAAAAGAGGTAACCCTTCACCCGTACGCCAGAGACCAAACAAGATAAGTAAACCTTACCCATTTACATCTAACTCAGATACATTTAGCGATGAATCAGTGATTCATAAGAGTTTTGATGACACTTTCGATGGCAGCGAGTACAAGGGCCAAGAAGAAGTTGAAGAAGATGATGACTACAATGAGGAAGATGAAGCAAATAGAAGGGCAAATCAAAGTGAATTGGACCTTCTGTTTAACCCATCAATTAATCTGCCACCGTCCAAGAATCCAATTAATAATGGAAATTTTCCAGCGAATACCCCCATTAAGCAGTTCGTCAATGAGCTGATGAATAAGGCAACTACCAGCAATGGTGTTGGTGGTGTCTTAAATAGAAGTGGGGCCAATAAAGTCCAGGAAACCACTTCAACGCCATTCAAGAAGAAATTAAACCAACTAGGTTCGCCTTCACAAATTATAAACAGACCAATTTTAAAGCATTCACCTCCACGGGAGATACAAAATGGCAGTTCAGGATCATCAGAGTTGATAGACTAGGAAATTTTATAGAAAGAAATACATGTACATATATGTAATCATAAGTAATAAATTTGGTATATATATATATAAAGTAATAAGATTCCAGCCAGTGGCAAAATCTCCCCCTATGCATCAACTCTGAAAGCATTCATCTTCATTTGTTTTATCTTCTCTTCTTCAGACAACTCCATGTAAGACCAGGTCTTATTTAAGTAGTCCGACAATTCCTTGAGCAGGTCCATGGTGGCTTCCTTATTGAAGTTCCCTTCTTCGTCAAGTAATGAAGCCTTTAAGAGATCAAAACGTTTACTCAAGAGATCCAATCTGTAATTGACATATTGTGGATAGAAAACATTACCTACGGAACCACCATTGATTTCTGGCTTGACAGTGGTAAGAACGGTTCCGTCGTGTTTAGATGGATCTTTGGCTCTATAAGAAGTGACCATGGTGATTCTTTCCAGGCCACCGACAGGCTTTGGAGCAATGTGTTCGATAAGTCTACCTTGCAAGACATTAGCATAACCCAGTTGAGGACCTGGGACCATAGCAACCTTCTGGGTGCCGTCGTCTGAGGCACCCATTCTAAGAGAAGTTTCACCACCAATCATTTCCAGAGTGTCGGAGATCATTAAGACACATACAAATGGGTAGGAATCATAATGCCAGTTGACAATGGCTGGCATATCTTCACCTTTGGAGGCACCAGAGGTGGCCAAGTCTCTAGCCTTTTTTACTTCTTCGTTTACCTCAGGGCTGCTAGAGATGGAGATGTTAGTGTGAGCAATTTCGTAGTCGATCACTACTTCCAATTCAACACCAGCCATCTTCAGAATAAGGCCAGCGGTCTTAGGATGAGTCCAAGCAGTTTCAATGAATGAACATTTAGTGGAGCCATCGACCAAACCTCTAATTTTACAATCAAGACCAGTAGCAACAGGAGAACGAATATAACGAGCATGTTTCATGAAAAGCTCTTTGCTGAGAATCTCGTACTTCATTATTAAAATGGCTTCTTCGGTGAAAAGAGGGAATGGGTCCAGAACACCAACATCAGAGATTTGAAACTTGTTCAGCAAGCCCAATTCTTCCATGGAAAGACGACGAGTGTTGTTATACTTATGTTGCATGAAGTCACCTCCGGAGTAGTATAAGAGGTGCTTTTCTGGATCAAAAGCGATATCATTAATTTCTTCTTCAGTTAATCCAAGCTTGGCAATGGTAGTATCCAAGATCTTTTGTACATTTTGGCTATAATCGTTCTCGGTAATCAGATAGTTATAATGGGTGATCGGGGACGATCTTTTGAGTAAAGCAGCCATTTGGGAAATGTTATATGAGTGTAAATTAGATTAAATGATAGCTTATATTCCGAAAGGATTTTTCAAGTATATTTATAAAATCCGGTTCATACGCTATGAACTATTAAATATTAGATATCAAATATCAAGAATGATTTGGTCAATGTAATGGGATCTGCCCTGCCTTTTATTGTAATCAATTTTGCAGCCGTAAGCAGCCGCTTATCTATGTACCGCGAAGTAATTGCCTAATTAGGAGTCGGGGTCCTGCGACCGGGAAATTTCCCGATCTTATCAAGCATCAACGGGGACCAGATTTTCAAGCACTGATGAGGCGGGGGGTTAATTGTAACGGACGAATCATGGTAAATATTCAAAAAAAAGGAAGGTGTCGGTAGCCAAAGAGGAGATTATTGTTCAATGTATATTCAGCTAACGAATTGCTCGTTCAGGTGATTTAGTTTTTTTGGGGGGATACATGAGTCATAGCATCACCCATCGCATGACGTGCATTATCTATAGAGGTGCTCAATTCTTTTGTTTCGACACATCTATGGACTAAACAGGTAAAATTCCGAACAGGTTACAGAGCATCACCTAACTTTGACAACGGTGGCACTATTGACTAGTTATCCCTCAAGGCAGATCGAAATCTACACATCTAAAAATATACTGGAATACACTGCAAAGACTCTCAAATAACCTAAAGCCTGCTTTAAGCCGCTGCCAACGGGACTTGATTACATAAAAAATTGCTGATCTACCTTTGTCTTCAAGAAACTGGTAGTTGGGAACATGGTGAGAACTTTAAGCTTATCATTAGCCCTACTAATTCATATTGTTTACTATGACCCAAAATAGTTCGAAGTAGCGATTTTTTTTTTTGCCTTTCAAATCTGACCGATTAGGAAAATATCCCGATCATACCGAAGCGAACTTTATCTTCCTATAAACAAGATTTTCATCTGAGCGAACCAGGGAACGATATGTAGATCTAAGTAATTCATCTTTGAATTCCGTTCTAAATATACTGCTTTCCATAAGAGCTTGATTTCAATTTTTTTTTCTTGTTTTTTTGTTTTCATACTTTTCTTATTTCTAGTAATATATCTTACATTATATTAATGTTTCATTAATCATATTATAATCCTATTTATATAATCTACCTACAATATTACTTCTAAATACTCCACTTGAAAAACCTTACTTGAAGGCCTTCAAAACCTTTTCCTTCAATTTTTCTGTTTCAGTCAATTCCATGAGAGACCAGGTCTTATTCAAGTACTCTGACATTTCCTTGAGCTTTTCCATAGTATCCTCCTTGTTAAAGTTTCCTTCTTCATCGACCAAAGATTTCTTCAAAAGTTCAAAACGTTCACTTAAGAGATCTAATCTGTACTTCACAAACTGAGGATAAAAAGTATTACTGAAAGAACCAATATTGATTTCTGGTTTAACGGTGCTAAGAACAGTTCCATCATGCTTGGATGGATCCTTCGCTCTATAAGAGGTAACCATGGTGATTCTTTCAGCACCGCCAATTGGTTGTGGGGCAATATGTTCAATATATCTACCTTGCAAGATGTTGGCGTAACCCATTTGTGGACCTGGAACAACGGCCACCTTTTGGGTACCGTCTTCAGAAGCACCCATTCTAAGGGAAGTTTCACCACCAATCATTTCTTCGGTATCAGAAATCATCAAAACACATACAAATGGGTATGAATCATAGTGCCAATTTACAATGGCTGGCATATCTTCACCCTTTGAAATCCCAGAAGTAGCTCTTTCTTTGGCTTTTTTGATTTCTTCATTTTCCTCGGAACTGTTTGGTAAAGAAATATTTGTGTGGGCAATTTCGTAGTCAAAAATAACTTCTAACTCAACACCAGCCATTTTCAGGATAAGATCAATGGTCTTAGGATGAGTCCAAGCAGCCTTGGTAAATGAGTTTTCACTCATTTCATCGAGATACCCTCTAAGGATACAGTCAAGACCAGTTGTCAGGTTATTTACTCTACGAGCGTGTTCTAAAAAGAGCTGTTTTCCAAGGATTTCAGCTTTCATCATCAAAATAGCGTCAGTGGTGAAAAGAGGAAATGGATCCAGAACACCGATATCAGAGATTTGGAGCTTGTTCAGCAAGCCCAATTCTTCCATGGAAAGACGACGAGTACTGTTATACTTATGTTGCATGAAATCACCACCAGAGTAGTACAAAAGGTGCTTTTCTGGATCAAAACTAGTGTTTGCGACATCTTCCTCGGTCAATCCTAATTGTGAAAGAGTATTCTTATATACATTTTGAACTTTGAATTCGTACGTTTCAGTGGAAACTTTGTGGTTGTCGTGAGTGACCGGAGCGGACCTTTGGATCAAAGTAGTCATTCAAATTTCAAGAAGAAGGGTAAAAGTAGTATATATTGTTTTGCTAATCTTACCAGAAGATATTAATACAAGTTTAAAGCAGTTGATTTATGGTTCAAAACTTTAGCTTGATAAATCATATTTATAATACTTTCGATTGCAACCATTTTTTTTTTTCGCACACTCTGCATTACTTGATTAGGTTTTAAATCCCGAGAACGCTTATCGCGCATAAAATAAAATGATCCTGACGCTTAACAATAGAAAATGGATAAGGAGAAATGAAAGGGTGGAAGTGGCAGTGCAGAAGGAAACAGCTTTACTAGATTGAATGCTTGTAGCAGAAAATAACAGTTTTTTAAAATAACTTTGTTGGTGCTTGCAATAAAAATAGAGTTTTATAGAGAATTGGAAGAAGAAGCGACTAAAAATTGGAAGAATGAATAAGCAGCGATACAATTGTTTGAATTCATGTCTGTATAATCGAAACTCAAAGGGTAAATAAAGACAAAAATAAACGAACGCAATCAACAAATGCCCAAGCTATCTTTGAACTCTAGTGCGATCTTCTTGGGAGTTGCCTTATTGTGAAATTGCGCTCTGCTTTTATGATAAAGCCTTATTTTATTTTTCTACTTTTGGCGCTGATCAGCAGATCCCTTGCGATTTCGAATTAAAACGTTCAAAAATTAAAGAGAAGGAAAGCAGCAAAATCAGATACACAAAGTAAATAATATATTATATAAATTAAAAGTTTCAGATGCAAACTAACCCCGATAGTTCCTTAATAACTTATTAGTTAACTATTATTTGCTTTTTTATCTCTAAAAAGCTTATGAAACATAGGAATTATTTTGTCACCCCCCTCACTTTTCAAAAGTATCAAGATAAGTCACTATTATCCTAAATCCTGCATAACCTCACGCAGTATAAAGAAAATAAAATATATATAATAAAGGCACTCTTCAAAGTAGTAGATCTACAATAACAATAACTACAATGTTTATATAGACCAGAAGAAAGATTGTTCATGCAACTTTAATATAATATTGAAATAAGCAAAAATAATAAGCAGGTCCAAAAAATAATACTAATTAATCTAAAATATTGCTAATGTTTTTTTAAATTTGATCAACGACGAACACAAGAAACTACATAGTACTCTTTTTCTATTACTTCTACACATTTTTCATATAGTTTAATTTACAATAATATAAGCATAAATAAATGAAACAATATATTGAAAAATCTGAATTAAATCATATCCATATATTTGTATCGAACTCGGTAATTTTAGAAGTCCAATACAACTTCATCCAACTTCTTTTGCTTTATTTTATCTTCTTCAGACAATTCCATATAAGACCAGGTCTTGGTCAAGTAATCAGATAATTCCTTGAGCTTGAAAACAGCATCTTCTTTGTCAAAGTTACCTTCTTCATTAACTAAGGAGTCCTTTAAGAGATCAAAACGCTTACTTAAGAGATTTAATCTGTACTTGATGAATTGTGGGTAAAAGACACTACCAGTAGTACCAATAGTAGTTTCTGGCTTAACAGTGGTGAGAACAGTTCCTTCATGCTTGGAAGGGTCCTTTGGTCTGTAAGAGGTAACCATGGTGATTCTTTCTAAACCACCAATTGGCTGTGGAGCAATATGCTCAATATATCTACCTTGTAAGATATTGGCGTAACCCATTTGTGGACCTGGAACAACGGCAACCTTTTGGGTACCGTCTTCAGAAGCACCCATTCTAAGAGAAGTTTCACCACCAATCATCTTCAGGGCATCAGAGATCATCAAAACACAGACAAATGGGTATGAATCGTGGTGCCAGTTGACAATAGCTGGAATGTCTTCACCTTTAGAACCACCAGAAGCTGCTCTTTCAGTTGCCTTTTTAATTTCTTCATTTTCTTCGGCACTATTAGGCAAAGAAATGTTGGTGTGACCAATCTCGTATTCCATTGCAATTTCCAATTCCACGCCAGCCATTTTCAGGACAAGTTCCATGGTTTTTGGGTGACTCCAGGCTTCCTTGGCGAACGATTTTTGGGACATGTCTTTAACATAACCTCTGACGTAACAATCAAGGCCATTTTTCAGGTTATTTACTCTACGAGCGTGTTCTAAAAAGAGCTGTTTTCCAAGGATTTCAGCTTTCATCATCAAAATAGCGTCAGTGGTGAAAAGAGGGAATGGGTCCAGAACACCGATATCAGAGATTTGGAGCTTGTTCAGCAAACCTAATTCTTCCATGGAAAGACGACGAGTGTTGTTATACTTGTGTTGCATGAAGTCACCTCCCGAGTAATACAAAAGGTGCTTTTCTGGGTCAAAACTAGCATTCGCAACATCTTCTTCAGTTAAACCAAGTTGTGCAAGAGTACTCTTATATACGTCTTCAACTTTATTTTGGTAAATGTTAGCAGGAACCTTGTGGTTATCATGACTGATTGGGTCGAATTTTTGAACTAAAGTGGCCATTATAAATAAAGATTAATGGTTAATAATGTATGTAAAGAAAAAATGGAATGAAGTTAAGTATTCTTGTCAAAAGATACTGTTTTAAATTTTAGTGATTTATGTTTGTTGTTGAAGAGAATTTCATCTTTTTTTATATTTGCAGCAGCCAAATCTTATTTTTTGCGCTTCTCGGATCATAATGTACTTTACTTCTCGATTAGGTTTCAAATCCCATAGACGTCTTATCATGCATCAAGAAACGGGATTTTGGTCCGAAGAATAAAGGCGGTTGAGCAGAAAAAAGGCTCGGAAATGGTCATTTGCGTTGGAGGAGGGAGAGACAAGTTGGCCTACCCCTGACCCAGTCGTGTGGCTGTTGAAGAGAAGCGACAACATATCGTATATATTAATAATATATATTGATATATGTTAAATATAGATATGTACGTATGTACGTATGTTGTGTCTGAGTTTTTCCTCCCTGGTTTGATCAGTTTCTCCTCTGTAAATCGTCCACTTTTGTTCTTTCTCCTGTCATGCTGATTTGTGCGGCTCAACGCAACGTTTTCATTAATTCTAAAATCGATAGAGAATAATCATCATGCAAAGAGTTTTTTTCATATGTTATTTTCTTTAAATTATGATGTAGAACGGGTATTTTGCCCTTTTTGCCATTATTCCAAAACAACTTATCTATATCTATGCCTTTTTATTCCTAAAAAAGTCCAAAGAGCCTTTAGCGTAGGTACTCTGCATGCACCCCACAAAGTAGCGTACAAGATTATTACTATTTCCTAGTAGGGTTTTTGAAATAGCCACATGAAAATACTACCACCAACATGCAAAACACAATATATACGTTGAAAGAAAATATTTTGATCCATAATAATATATTTATTTATTTAAATTTATGTTTATGGTTTTATTTACATTTATTTTGTGCATGAAAATATAACTTATGCTAGATTCTATCATATTTAACCTAACCTATAGACTAAACTTAGCTTTTGGTGAATGCCTAAATACTTATTAATGTACAACACCATGGGTAAATAAAACATCTACTATCAAATGTGGTGTAATGTAGCAATTATTTTGTCTTTGATATCTTTCCGAAGCAAGATATCTCATGATCAACTTATCTATGGATCTCGTTACCAAAATTGGATATAGCCTCACTGAAATGTGTAATGGAAAAAATCGCCAAAATTAGGTAAGGCCGAGAAAGTTTATACCAGAAAGATCAATGGAACATAGCTGTAGGTTGGACTGTATGTGTGGAAATACGTACATGATATAGATAGATGGGAGCAGGTAATGCCGATGCGGACATCAGTTGGTCCAAGAGGGTCGCCAAAACAATATTTATCTATATGATCAGTAAAATGGTATTCATTTTAGTTAGACCCTATTTTCTAGTTTTTCTGTACTTAAATGGGCTGATTAGCATACTCGAAGTTCATACGGTTTCTTCGTACAGTTTTGCTTTATCAGTAGCAAATCTTTAGGCTTGAAATCTATTGGAGCTTATGTAGAAAATATAACTCACGGTAACTCGCGGGGCTGCTTGCCGCGAATAGCATCAAGGCTATCTATTTGGAAAGCTGGAACTTAAGCAGTTTAACGGTAACTCTCGGGCTTGTAACCGTAAGTTTTTACCTGATCAGAGGTGATATTTCACTATTTTTAGCTTATTCATTAAACAAAGCTTGAATTCTTATCTTATAACCACTTACTCGTTTCTTCTGTGTAGCTATTGGAAATTCAGGTACCCAGATGGGTTCCGGTTTTGGCTACTTTTTTCTTTTTCCTCTAACTTGCTCAATTTAGCTTATAGCATTTCAGTATGGACAAAAAGGCTGCAGCTATTATATAATTAATAGCACTATACCTTCAATCCAAAAACCGCTTTTTAAAGAAGATAGCTACCTTTAGTGGTATGTGGAAAATATGCGTAGTTGGTTCTTACTTTTGTACTACTTTTTACAAATATAAAAAGTTTATCTAAGTTTATTGTCTACCGTATTTTGTGCTTTCACCGCTAGAATATAAGCCAGATCACCAAGTTACCCAAGTATTATTTATGCTATATATATATACATATATAAATATAATACGTAGGAAGCTGCATTTGGATTTCTACTTGTTTTTATTTCTTATTTTTCTATTAGAGGAGTCCGTAGGCTGCCTTTGCAACGTAAGGCTCCTCTAAATACTTGATATCTGCTTCTTCAAGATTAAAATCCAAAGCTGTCAAGATATCGTCAACTCTCAGTTCTGAGTTAAGACCTATAATTGGGCTACAACCTTTAGCAAGTACCCATGCAGTAGAAATCACTGCCATACTTTTGCCGTATTTTTTTGAAAGTTCTTCAACCCTGTTGATGATAGCGATATCCGCTTCGGTTAAATGATTCAAATCCAAGGCTGCAATGGCATAATCAGATTCGGATCTTGTACTGGTACCACCTAAGGGCTTGGCCAAAACTCCTCTAGCAATTGGTGACCAAGGAATAAGTCCGACTTCACCAAGGCTAGATTGTTTGCAGAAAGGAATCATCTCACGTTCTTCCTCCCTAAAGACTAAGTTGTAGTAGCTTTGCATAGAAATAAACTTGAACCAGCCATTAGATTCAGCTATGAATTGTAATTCGGCAAATTCAGTTGCTCTCATAGAAGAAGCTCCAATGTATCTGGTTAAACCCTGTTCAACGATATCATTCAAAGCCTTCATGATTTCTTTTTTAGGGGTAGTTCTATCCAATCTGTGAATTTGAATCACATCTGGGTAAGTACCCAATCTTCTAACAGAATTTTCAGCAGCTTCCAAGATATGTTTCCGAGATAAACCTTTTGTGTTGATATATTCATGAGAAGCTGCTTCATTTACTTTGGCAACTGTGAAACCACCACCTTGTTCTTCTTCAACAGTAAAGAAAAGTTTAGTCAAGATAACTACTCTATTTCTGGAAATATTGAATTTTTTTAAAAACTTTCCTAGAATAATTTCAGACCTACCATTAGAATACACATCAGCTGTATCAAAAGTTCTAAGACCAGAATCGTATGCTTTCTTCAAGATCCTAAATATTTCTTCTTCATCTTCAAGGACCCAATCAGCCCAAGCCTTGGAACCATACGACATGCATCCTACGATAATAGGACTGATTTTCAATCCTGATTCACCCAAGTTTCTGTAAGCTAATGAAGATTTGGACATCTTGGAATTATTCAATAAAAAGTATATTAAATAGATATTAAATAAAATTAGGAAGTCAAGGATCCCCCTCTTATATAACTGGATATCAATTAGCCATGGTCACGGAATTAAGGATGTTTTTCGGAGTAAGTATACGTTCAAAATCCGAATCCAATATTTGCAGTAAAATCTTTTCAGTGTAGGCTCGTATTAAAATTAGATTTAGTGAATAATTGGTATAACATATGCGTAATTGCTGCATACCATCGGAGAAAAGTTTTAACTTTTCAAGGTCCTATATTGTTGCATAAGCCTCAGGAAATGCCTCGGAATTAACATTCGGAGTTAAAATTGTATGTAAGCATCAAGAAAATGAAATACCTGCCTGATGTAGAAGGGTCAGAGGTTCGGACGACTGTAATACGGTGCTAAACCAGCATTTTAAAGACGTGTAGCTTTTCACTTGTGTATCTTCTATATCTACTAAATCTTCTACAATTTCTGTAACTTCTATAGTGCGGAGCACCTTGGTTGCACTTCCTATTTAGGCCAACTGCCTTTTTCAGTGGCCGCAAATTTTCTCCTATATAAACAGCCTCCAATTCACTCCCAGGAATAACTTCGTCTACTTTTACTGAAAACTAAGTCTCCTTATAATCCATGCTCTGATCCATATTCTGATCCATGTTCTGATCCATGTTCTGATCCAAACTCTTATACTTTAATGAAATAAAGTCAAAAATAATATATAGCCACTTTCTGATACAGCCACCATATATATACTGCCTGATGCAAGAATAACTTACCAGAGTACCTGTAAAGAGTCAAGATCTTCTATCTACTTGCCTGTGTACTTGTGGTTTAATTGCCATTTCTGGTGTGCCACCGCAAGGCCTGCATACAGCCGCAGACTAGATAAATGACCTGCCACGTGACCAGAATCAAGCCATGTCGCCTTTCATTTTTTTGGCAACAACTTTTAATTGAAGTTCAAGGCAAAGTCAATGGCGACACTTCAATCACGGAAGAGGCTTACAAAGGAGTATAAGACGATTCAAGGGAATCCTCCTCCTTATATAGTTGCCAAGCCCAACGATGAAAATATTTTGGAGTGGCATTATGTGATTTCTGGTCCTCCAGATACTCCTTATGAAGGGGGTCAATATCATGGGGTACTTCGATTCCCCCATGAATACCCTTTCAAACCACCATCGATTCTGATGATTACTCCTAATGGGAGGTTTGCCACCAACACCAGGCTTTGTTTATCGATGAGCGATTACCACCCAGATTTGTGGAATCCAGCATGGAGTGTCAGTACTATTTTGACCGGTTTACTTCTGTTTATGACTGGTAACGAAAAGACCACTGGACTGATTGATAGCAGTGACGTGGCCAAAAAAAGATTTGCCAAGAATAGTATGAAATGGAATACTGAAGAGAATTCCAGGTTTATTAAGCAGTTCCCCAATTTAGTAGAAGAAAATAGAAAGGAGCTTGCAGAACGTAAAATGAAAGAGATCAATGAAGCAGCAGTTGCAGCTTCCAATTTAAAAGCAAGTCAACTTGATAAGAATGGGGATCTGGCGGATATTGCCAAGATTACCGCTGAATTGATAGAAAAATTGGACCCAGAAGACCGGGTTCGAATGATGCAAAAGGATTCGGGTGACGAAATTGGGTACTCATTTGGAAGGGCCACATTTTTGGGGGTTATGCTTGCTGGATTAGTAGCTTTTTATTTATATAGGAAATAGGCTATGTACGGGATTATACAAGAATAGATAAGGTATGCGAGTTGTAGCTCCTTAGTATGAAAAGGTAAGACTGAATGAAATGAAAAGGTAACAAATTTGATGAATAAAACAATAATAGAACAATTAATGGAACATAAACGAGACGTGAATCATTCGTAAACATTGCAGCAGATACAAGAACTAGTCTATTGTTCAGTGTGGGTATCTGCCTTGTGCTGAAACAGAAGCTAAGACAGACGCTAAAATTGGTGCTAAAACTGGTGCTAAAACTGGTGTATTTAAATGAGAGAAATCCTCGCTAATCATAGTAGAAGTGCGGCAGAATCGCTGTGGAATTGCAGCAGCAGAGAATGTGAGAAATAGCAAGGTGTGACAAGCTCTAAGATCTGCCAGCTCTGTTAGCTCTACCAATTTTGATAATATTTGGTCTATAGAAAGTTCTGGTGGATTTTGGGCCTATATCACAAAGATTACTGCCCCATGAGCCAGTTCGATACTTGTAGTAGCTCTCCCTGTCCTTTCATCGGTAAACCAAATTCGTCGCTAAACGGAGCTCGCGATACAAATCAGATTACGGCTTAAGATTCTGACTCGTAACATGTTAGTGCCGCAAGGCTGCAGATGAAATTGTAGGTAAGAGATCACAACTGCAGAAGGATAGCTGGGAAATTTTCATCATTACGCATACTAAAGCTTTAGGTTGATCTCCCGGGAACAGAAGAGCGACAGTGCTCGTACAAGCGGCTATATCAGGAAGTCGATTACATTGTTCTAGCGTCGAATTCTCATAATTCCCGGAAGGTTAGCGGGTGGGTTAGCGAGACGCTTCGCTTAATCTAGTCCTTTCTTGCGTTTCTCCAGATGAGCCGGTTTTTTCCTTAACGTCGTATATTGCTGGCTTGTTTAAGCTTGGTTATGCCCGGCTGCCAGCACCACTAGACTTTTCCTTTCTTGCCATTTCTGGGGTTTTTTATTATTATGCTCTATCTTTGTTCTGCTCACTAAAATTAAGGTTGGCCAATGTTTACTTCTCGTGCGCTCTCGAGGTCTCGCTTGCAGCGACTATCTACAATCTGGAACAACGGGGCAAGTTTACGATGTCTTCTCGCCTGTTAGAGTGGCCAGTATGGTTTGTGTCTTTCTGTGTCTGTGAGGTTTTCTCTCTATATCTGCGTGTTTCTCTATGTCCAAGTGTTTGTTTCAGTTGTTCAGATCTCCATTACACGTGTACTTGTCTAAGAAAAATAGGAGACACATGCCAGATAGCCGCTGGAAATGAATACGCAACTTCAGTGAACAGCTGTAGGCGGTGTAATGAAGTGTTCCCAAACGACAAGGACATAGGTGAAAGCCTGCTGAAAAGTGTCTTTTATCCTCCATCTTCAGTTATAACTTTATAGGTCATTATATCTTGTACGTTTTTTGTATCTATCTCTTGGAAGCAGGCATCTTTTTTTCCTTGTGCTTCAGTTCCCGTTTCTTGGTGAAGCTACTTTAAGGTTTTTGGGCAAGCTGATGCGGCAAGTGATGTTTTTCGCTATACATTTACTCTTTGCAAGTTCAATGATTTGGTTCATTAAGGTTTTCGCTGATGTGAGTAAAGACGTTTATGGAACTAGATTGTGTGTTATCCAGCACCCAGCATCCATATATACAACTATTGCCTAGTATCTGCCCAGTATCTGCTTAGTACGCATCAATCACTTAAGCAGTCGAGCAGTACAACATATGCAAGTAGACTTCGCGGAATATAGCTTATTTCTTAGCCACTAGACTTCCCTGGCTGGTTCCGTCCTATCTTTCCGTGCTGGTCTAACAATGCTTTGATCTCGTAATGAATACGTCTTCCCTAGTAACCACCCAACCTCTACTCTACTCTACAACCTACCTTTCACCCTATCCTACCCTACTGTACCTACCGCTTCTCATCCGCTCTCAGCACTCGACATTCCCTCTCCTGCTGCCACTTCTCCTTCCCACATCTTCTTCTTTCTTTGTTTGGCTAAAACGCCATTCTTCTTGGTTGTTTCGTATTAGGCGGGATCAAAAGTATTTTTTTAGCTCCTGTCAAACAATAATACCGCCCCTTTTAGTGAAGATTAAAGTCAAAAACATCCCCAAAAGGAGCCAAAAAAGGAGCCAAAAAATAAAAAAAATAAAGATCATAAAAGCAAAAAGCAAAAAGCAAAAAGCAAAATTCCTATAAATTAAAAGCTAATCCTTTCTTGACCCGTACACAATGTCTAGCCACCCGTACAGACAGAAAGTGATGGCCGCTTCGGACGCTCCTGAGTCTATCGTTTCTGAGCAACCTCGAGACGCCTTCAGCGAAGCTGTCGAGTACCAGGAATACTCTGGAAATGGCTTGAATCAGCTGCCTTCTCTGTCTTACAAGGACCCGTTGCCTTTGCACAGCAGCAAGGCTTTTGTTCCAGCGAACACAGCCGTGAATAACCATCGTATGAACCAACCCCAATATCAACCCCAATATCAATACCAAAATAATCAACATCAACATCAACATCAACATCAACATCAAAACCAAAACCAAAACCAAAACCAAAACCAAAACCATTACTATAACCAACATGGTATGAATCCCGATATGTCTCCAGACCATCACGCTGCTGCCCACATCAATAACCCCAAAATTGCCCATAACATCAGCCAAACCCAGAACACCCACGTCCCTGTTGGTCTTCAAGCCAAAATTTACGCTGGCCTGGAACTGTCTGACTCCCCAATGAGTCTGAACAGTGGAGCTGCCGGGGTCGCTGAATACGACATCCCTGTGTCTCTGACTTCTACACCACCTCCTGTGTTCTCCTCCAACACCAAACTCAACCAAGTCGCCAGCAACGTCTCCTACAGACCATATCCTTTAAACGACTCACCATCTCGTGAAGACTCGCCTGTGGAAAACTCTCGAGCAGGTATGATCTCTGCTCCAAATGAACCCAACGGCGACCCAAACCGTACCCCTGATAGAACTGTGGGTTCTGATGCTAACTATACCGGATCCCACACTAGACTGACTTCAAGTTTACCAAACATTAAGAACCTTCAAGTGACCAACGAACACAGAAGAAACATTTCCCTGACCTCTTCGGTCTTCGATCGTTCCGATACCGACGTTATCGTAGATGGCCACAACTTGATTCAACAGTACTTGGGTCTGAACGCCCACAAGAGTTTACCACGGATCAAAACCCTTGAATTGTACCGTGAAAACGCCAAGAAGCTGCAAGACCCTACTGTTTTGTTCCAATATGCCCAATACACTTTGCAAACAGCGTTGACCATGGATGCTAGCGATACTACTGATAATAGTCTTGGAGGCAGTGCCAACAATAGCAGTGCCAACTTAAACACAACAAACAATAATAATAGTAGTAGTAAAAAGAAGGGTACTGGTGAAGTTTCGGAACAGCAGTTACGAAGAGAGCTTATTAGAGAAGCCGTCCATTATCTCCGTAAACTTTCTGATAAAGGATACACCGAAGCCCAGTATCTTTTGGCTGATGCCCACCTGCTGGGGGTCCTTAAAAAGGTAGACAATGGAGTAGCATTCAAGTTGTTCCAGGCTGCCGCTAAGCATGGCCACACTGAACTGGCGTACCGTACCAGTTACTGTTACGAAGAAGGTCTTGGAACCGGAAGAGACGCCCGAAAGGCCATCGAGTATCTTAAGATGGCTGCTCTGAGAAACCACCCTGCTGCCATGTATAAGTTGGGTATCTATATGTTCCACGGTAGAATGGGGATGCCCAGGGATGCTGATACACAAAAGATCGGGATCAAATGGCTCGTTAGGGCTCTGAACGTGGCCACTGAACTCACTGCAGCTGCTCCATTTGAATTGGGTAACATCTACTCCCACGGTTTCAAAGATATTGTGATCCCTGATAGAAAATACGCTTATGAACTTTACGCCCAAGCAGCAGCCTTGGGTCATGTTGAAGCAGCACAGATCTTGGGGTTGGCTTATGAAACTGGAGACGTTGTCAATCAAGATCTGAACTTATCCATCCATTACTATACACAAGCAGCATTGGCAGGAGATGCTTCACTGATGTTAGCTATGTGTGCATGGTACTTGGTTGGGTCTGAACCATACTTGCCTAAAGATGAAAATGAAGCATTTGAATGGGCCAAAAGAGCAGCATTGGCTGAATATCCAAAGGCACAGTTTGCAGTAGGAAATTTCTACGAAAAGGGAGTTGGTTGTGATCAAGATCAACAACAGCTGCAAATGTGGTATAAGAAAGCAGCAGAAAATGGAGATGAAAAATCATTAACCCGGATAAAGGATAAAGAATGGGTTACAAATTATAATAAAATGCATAAGAAGAAGAGTTCTTCTGATAAGAGTAATAGGAAAGGGAAGGATGCTTCACAAGAAAAGGACTGTGTAATTATGTGAAGTGTTCCCCAAAAAGAAAAGTTTGGAAGAAAAGCTTGGAAGTTTAGAGGTGAAAATCAGCTTTCTGGATATTAGAAAAATAGATAGAAATAAAAAGAGAAAAAAACAATCAAAGAACTAGTCAGCTATAATAAAACATATATCAACATATATCTAGTAGAAGTAGGTGAAACAATCAGTGCTGCAACATGAAACGGTTTAAGGAACCTTGCATATAGTAAAGATCTTCCGTCACTACTGTACATCAAAGGCTACTAAATAGGAAGCGAGATGAGACGAACTGAAACGAACTGAAACATAATAGATAAAAGATAATGCCAGTAGAATAGCTACCAATTTAATGGCCTGCAATGCAAGTGACCATTTTGCTTGCGCCTTCTCACTCGCAGAAAAGGTACCATTTCTAGCGTGCATCTCGCTAAATGCTCTGGACGCATCCCTGTTCTTACTCCTTGAGACTTAATTACTGTACAGTTGTATAAATTGTTATTTTTGTAATTTATTATCCTGGTCATCAATAGGTCAGAGTTCTCCCTTGGAGATCTCTATTCTCTATTGTTATGCAATTTCTTGGAAATATCTTGTAGGTAATATTTGGTATTTACATTATTTTCTAGTGGTATTTCCGTTATTTTCTAGTGGTATTTTCATTATTTTCTGTATTTTCATTATTTTATGGATGATATTTTTCTGATATTTCATACCTTCTTCTTACTTGCTTTCCAAGTCCGGTTTCACATGCTGCTCAACTTTCCAGACCAAGTGGACCGTGAATTTTTCCTTTTACGGCAGGATCAGCAACTGCAGATTTTAGTTAATATTACCATTGAACCAAAACCACCGAAATCAGAACTGGTATTATAATCATTAAACTCTACACTTTAGTATTTTCTGTATTGGGCATACCTCTCTTACTATCTTCTATTGTCATTTACAATTGCTAATTCTTGGTGAATAATTTCAGTCCATTGTAAAGTACCGTATCATGACTTTGAATTTTCTATTGTTGTCCCTCTTTGGTAATTCCGTTGGTCTATAAAATAATTCCGCCATTGGAGCCATCATTGGTACCTCACGTACATGACATGCCTGCGGACGACCTATAATTAACAACAACGATTTAGTCGCCACACTCTATCAGCCGTTTGTTGCTATTAATATCATTACATGCTACCAGTTAAAGACTAACCATATATATTGACCCCACGGTTGGATTATTTTGTGGGACCTATTGTTCAGTAACTCTTGCTTCGATCGAGAAGTAGATCATCTTTTTCATATATTCGCCTACATAGCCCTACTCCTGAAAATACTGAGTGCTCACCACAACCTTAGCGTAATACAATCTTATTACTTGACCTATGGACTCCTAGTAGAAACTGTCTCTGAAAAACTAGTATGATATTTACTTAAGCTCCTAAATTGTAGATATTCCCATCACCAATGCTCAACAGATATATGGTTTTGTTTGTCGGGAATCTAATCCTTGTCGGTGATACCAATGGCTGACTGCGCTTAATTAATTATTTTTTCTTCGCTGCATAATCAAGAATCCTGATACTTCGTAAATCGCGCCAAGCCTCCTTTCCTTAGGAAGGTCGGTAATAGAAAGTATAGAAATGCATGGTGATTACGAGCACCGAGAATGCATTGTTAGACTTTAGACTCTTTATTATAAAATGGACCCTCCCCACAAACATAGTTTGGTAATTTGTTTCAGACAATTACAAAACACACTATAAAAAAAATGAGTGCAAACGACTTCTATTCTCAAGGTGATCAAGGTTCTTACAAACCTCCTTCTTATTCCAACAATGCATCTGGTCAGGCTCCAGGCCAAGATCAAGGTCCAAATGCTCAAGACGGTGAAAGAGGTCTTTTTTCTTCTCTTGTCGGTGGTGCTGCAGGAGCATATGGTGGTAATAAGATTGGTGGTCTGAACCATGGTACTTTAGGTGGTGTTACAGGTGCTTTAGTTGGTGCTATTACTGCTAATAAGATTTCCGATCACGCACAGGGACATCAAGGACATGGCCATGGTTTCGGGGGTTTTGGCCACAATAATAATAACTTTGGAGGCTATAATAATGGCGGCTACAATAATAATGGTTATAATAATGGCTACAATAATGGCTACAATAATGGTAATAATCATGGCCATAACCACGGTAGTAATTGTCATGGTAATTGTCATGGTGGCTGCAACCACAACCACGGTAAGAAGAATCGTAGAAACAACCACAATAACCACAACCATAATCATAATCATCATAATCATCATAATCACCATGGCCACTGCCAAGGTAATTGTGGAGGATGTTGTTAATGACATCGCCCTGAAATACATTATAACATACTTGCTGACTGTCACTGGTTGACAAAAGCTTCTCAAAGATATTTTATATCATATCACTGTAGTTATTAGAATTACGCAGAGCAGCAAAAGCCGGAACAACGAGTTATCAATGTATAAGTAAATCAAGAAATATATTTTTCGAAGCGCTAAAATTAAGCAATATATGATATGCAAATTAAACAAAATAAATATGTAGTAATGTGTTAATAGTTAAACACACTATAAATCAAAAGTTAGAGAAATGAAGACAGTTACAGAACAACATACGTAACTCAATATTTGGGTTAGAATTTCTATTTCAGCTCTTTATAATTAATTATACCTCTCATTTGTTTGAGTTAATATTTATCTGCTGATAATATACATAGCTAATATTTACTACTCATACTTATGTGTTTGGCTTCTTTGGTTGCACTCTTCTTTGGGACGCGTGCATCATCAGAACAACGTCTTTATGCAGCTCCTAGTTTTTTTTTTTTTTAGTTCACTAATTTCAGTTTCAGATCGGAGTTTCACCTAGAGTGTTGCTTGTGTAGAAGGCAGCAAAGAGGTTTTAAGCGTACTTGATTCCCTAATAAGTCTACATAATTGAATTAAACTGGAGTATTTAGGATCCACTTTTTTAGCGTACATTATCTGTAGCATCTACACCTGCTTTTACTTATGAGCTTAGAGTAGTATCACGTGATGTTTCGATAAGGTGTTAAGGAATAGGCTTATGCTGGCTCAGGTTGGTCTGAGAACGTGGTCGAAGGTGTTAAGATTGGGTCTTGAAAATCCAAGTACCTTTTCGTGCGGTCAAAGTATTTGTACTGCTGCTTTTTAAGATTTGTCTAGAGAAGCCGTGTAGCCTTTTACCTACGGAAAGAAATAGTTACACTATATGCTATACGTGAATGATAGACTATACATAAATTGTTAAACGCAAATATGCTGTCTGGTATGTTGCAATCAGTGGATCAGCTAAGTACACACTCCTCAGACCGTTGGTGCTTTCCTCGCATTGCTTTCCTCACATTGTCGCTGTCCTCCCGTTGGTACTGTTCTTCTGTATCTTCGTAAAACATGCCGGCGCGGCCTTCCATAGCCAAGCACCTTTAAGTGGATCTGCGCAAGACTAAATAGACTATTTTTCCTTCTTCGCATCCGTGCAGTCTGAAGTCCCGTACAAAATAGCCCCTTTAATATCTCATACTGCGAGATGAAGAGGAAATGTGGGTAAAATTGTGGGTATTATGAGCACGGGGAAGAGGGCGTTAGGCATACTACCACATAGCCAGTCCATCCCACATATCCTTATAAAAGGGATCTCCCCACAGGGCTTCAGTAATTTCTTCGTAATTAATATCTCAAGCGCTAAATGAGTTCTAACGGTTATTACTCGCAAGGCGCAAACCAGGGTTCGTACGAACAGCCACCTGCTTATTCTGCTCAGCAGCAGGCACCTTATCAGGGTCAAACCCAATATCAGGGTCAACCTCAAGTCCAATATCAAACGCAAGCTCCATATCAGGGGCAAGTCCAATATCAACAAGCTCCAATTCAGGGTCAAGTCCAATATCAACAAGTTCCAATTCAGGGGCAACCTCAATATCAAACACAAGTTCCAGTTCAGCAGGCTGCTCCAGTTCAAGCACAGACCCAGGTATCGCAAAGCAGTGGTAGGGGTCACAGCGCGGCAGCTGGTGCCGCGGGTGTTCTTGTTGGAGCCATTGCGGTGAACAAACTAGCCCGTCATTCCCAACGTAGACGTTGTCCTCCTCCTCCACCACCTGGTCCTGGCTTTGGACATCGTCCCGGCTTTGGTGGTGGCCCTGGTTTTGGTGGTGGCCCTGGTTTTGGAGGTGGCCGTGGTGGCTTCGGAGGTGGTCCAGGCCGTGGTGGTTTTGGTGGTGGTCCAGGCGGTCGTGGAGGCCGTGGAGGTCGTAGATTTTAGGTATTATTTTGAACTAAACCGTTATTTATAATTTTCACCCCGTAACACGAGATAACGAATATAAAATCAATCCTTGCATCATATCCAAAGACTTGAAATGTTCAGGGTCTGGACAGTCAACGTGAGGAACGATAATAATATTAACAGTGAAATAACACTGAAAATATACTGGAATCACACTAAATTATACTGCAATTACCTTGAAATTTTCCTGTAATCACTGGAAATCTCACATTGAGATATTCTGAAAGTCACACATTGAGATACACACTATATAACTTAATAAGATAATAATGCCATGAAGTACTTATATGAGAATTAACCTCTATGTAAGCACGCAACTGTCTTTCTCTTCTAATATATCTTTTTTCCCTAAGGATGATCGTTAAGGATATCGCTACATTTCTGTTCTCTATGGCTCCCTAGGGTGTTTGCTGCTTGTTTTCTCCGAAGTCTAATTAAGGTTGGATCTTGAGTTTCCTGTTCTGGAAATACGGCCAAGACATGCATGAAGAAGCTTAATGGTTAGAGAAGATCTAAATTAGCATTACCTCATGGAGATTCTTTTCTATTCTGTTTATATTCTGCTCAATTCTAGTTTAGTTTATTTCTAATTTATTTATGACAACTTCAGCAGGCTAAAGTGTAGTATCCTTGTATATTTTGTAGTTCTTCCACAATACATAAAAGCTCTTAGAGCCAAAACTCTCCGAAACCAGTCGCTAATTTTTTCGCAGCAAATCCGAGAAGAGTCAGCGGAACACGGAAAGAAGCAAGTAGAGTAAATATAAGAGTCAACGAGTATATGGGTAGATAGGAAAGAGTGAATGAGTGGATGAATGAATATAAAAGAGTGGATATAAAAGAGTGGATATAAAAGAGTGATTGTTTTACATTGACTCTAAAATTGACTGGATCTTTCTCAGATTCTGTGTGTCAACGTGTATACCGTTACTGTGATATTTCTGGTGAACTTCCTTCGCCAGCGTTTACTTTTCGATTCTACTATATGTCAATGTCACAAGAACGTCAAATGAGTGTCATAAGAACGAGACAAGAACGTCACGACGTCACTACGTCACGAGATCTTCACGAGAACGAGAAACGTGCTATGGATATATTAACCACATCGCTATGCTAGAATGCTCCATTGGAATACTGCTGAAGACTACTGAGCGATGCCCCTTCCTGATCCGTGACACATCGGAGCATTGATGTATAGTTGATGTCTTATTTGCGTTTCATTTACGCTTTATTCCCCTTTTATGTACATTTTACGTTTCGTTTACGTTGGTTTACTTTTTCTTTTGCTTTTTCACTTGCATGTTTCCACAAAATAACACTTCGATGGTGACTAACTCTACGGTGCTACAGTTCCATGTTACAGCTCCGTGCTGCAGTTCCGTGGTTTCTGGGTTCCTCGTGTCCCTGATACAAACTGTAGTCATCTCTATGACGTCTCTCGATTACTGCTACATAGCCTGCCTGAACCTAGCTAAATTTATCTGAACCTGGCTTGAACTATTTACATCACTGCTTCACTGAAACGTGTCTGCCCTGATCTAAAAATACTTCACTAACAGAAACTGTGCTTCGCCTCTCTCACAGTCACGCCCTGTTGGAATGTTTCTCTTCGGCATTCGAAAAAGCAAAAACCTTATTTAGAAATTCTGAGAAAATATCCTTTTTTCGTCTTCGCCCGCTGTTTTGAAATCCCGAATGCTAGTGAATTCCTAACTTTGAGCCCCCCTTAAACAATTCTCTTATGGTGAAAAATTATGAAAAATAACAAAAATTAACTAATAATAATTATGAGCACTGCGTGTGTGGTGTGTCCCCACGGTTACGATATTCCCTAACCCCACTGCCAATTTGCATCCATCCCCTGTTTGTATAAAAGGGACTTCATTCGCCCCTTAATTTTAGATCAGATTATTATATTTCATTATTTAATTTTCATTTCACAATGAGTGCTAACGATTTCTACTCCCAAGGTGACCAAGGTTCTTACCAACAACCACAATCCAACAACAATGGACAAGGCCAAGGTCAAGATGGTCAAGGTCAAGAAGGTCAAACCGGTGACAGAGGCCTTATGTCTACTCTTATTGGTGGTGCTGCTGGTGCCTACGGTGGTAACAAGCTTGGTGGTCAAAACCACGGTACTTTCGGTGGTGTCACCGGTGCCTTAGTTGGTGCCATTGCTGCCAACAAGATTTCCGATCACGCTGAAGGTAGCCACCACGGTGGTCAAAGTCAAGGTGGTATGTTTGGCGGTCATGGTGGTCACCACGGTGGTCACCACGGTGGTCCAGGTGGTCCAGGTGGTCCAGGTGGTCCAGGTGGATTCGGTGGCCGTGGTGGTCCAGAAGGTGGATTCGGCGGTCCAGGCGGTCCAGGTGGTCCAGGTGGTTATGGAGGTCCAGGTGGTCAAGGTGGCTACGGTGGCCCAGGTGGCCCAGGCGGCTTTGGCGGTCCAGGTGGTCCAGGTGGTCCAGGTGGTTACGGCCAAGGTGGCCAAGGTGGTCAAGGTGGCTACGGTGGTCAAGGTGGCAGATGGTAGTCAGCTCCAGCTGAATTCTGACTCCATTATCGCCAATTTACTAACAGTGTCTTAACGATATGACGACTTAAAAAATTCTATAATATATATTAATAACGTTGGAAGATGTAAACCCACTACAATTCATGATATTTCAATTATTCATTAAAACTTTTAAAAACTACTAAAAACTGCTAAAACTGCCAAAAACTACACGTTGCAATGATTATTTGATATATTATGCCTACTGGAAATTCAGTAAATTCAATAGATGATCTGAATCATTTAGATCACCCAACGATGTCCATCACCTCGTTTGGGTCCGTCACTGGACTTCCTGCAGTCAATCTGTTCAAAATAAGAATAAAACCACAATTGTTAATAGATGTATCGTTGATTCCAATTCCTAATTCTCCCTTACCCAGGCCCTTGCAAACAGGAATCATCAGGTCCGCCCAATTCTTGGCTGCTATGGCCAAATGCAATCTTTCCTCTATGAACTCATCCAGAGTGAAGAAATCATCGTAAATAGCGCGCTGCCAGCAGCGATCTATTGCTACAAATGCTAAGGTACCGGTAATTAAATCACCGGCTATGACGTTGAAGTTGAAAGTAGATAAATCTCTATTTCCACACCCATTGGAGATATCCAAGATAGTGAGTACATCTGGGCCCAATAGGGTGATATCTAACTCGCTCAATGCATCAAAGGTACCTGAATCAAGGGCAATTACTCTACAGTTCAAACTCAAGTTCAAGTTCAAGTTCAGGTTTACACCATTTGTATGTATGGATGTACGGGTGTTAGAATGGGTATCAGTATGGGAAGGATCAATAAATGCTATGTCAATTCTGGCCTGTAACTTTGTGAAAAATGATCTAGTAAACTGGATGGCAATCAATTGGGACCATAATTCTCTGGATATTACCAATTGGTCACCATCGTTGAACATAATGTTCTTGATGCATCTTGCAATGGCATGGATCCCCTTGGTACAGAAAGTTATTTCGTCGGGGCCTTGCCTAATCGGGACGGATCCTGTAATCAAACTGGTGGCCGCATGAAATGCGTCCTTGCCTGCATGGAGAGCCTGGGAGTTAGTGTACCACTCAAAATCAGAGTAAGGTGAGAGTGGAGGAGAATCAGGAAACAGGAATGGGTCCTTTTCAGGGATATCTAAGGGGAATCTTTGGATGGAGGAAGTAATGATTGGCAGTGTTATTCTTATTATTGCTATTATTATATTAGAGGCTCAAAAACAAGACTCGATAATAGTGGCTACTTGTTTACCTATTTCTTATTTCTTAATTTGTTTTTTTTCTTATTTTGTTTTTCTTTTTCTTTTCCACTCGATCTTTGATCTGGTTTTCCTATTTAGGCAATGCTTACCTTCTAGCCTGTGAACGTGTTCTATACGAAGAGAAAAGGCTTCACGGGTAGACAGATGGGAATTGCTGGCTAAATGTGTGTGGCTTGAAAATGGGTCAAATGTATGGGTCAGATGCTTTTATGTTTGCGGCCCTTTTTTAGCAAAATAAATACTTTTCTTCTTTAATATTATATAGACTGCTTTCCTTTCCTACGTCTTCTATTTATATACATTTGAAAAATCCAATTTTCGTACTTGCAATGAGTCATTCAAGCCATTCCTGTGGTCCAAGAGTCACGCAGATATGTATATTGGACGCTATTAAGATTAAGATTAGTGTCGATTGTTAGGTGCTGAATGTCCCATATGGCATTCTTGCAGTGCCTATTGTGCATGTGACTCATACTTTGTAAAGTTAGTCATCTCCAACTCTATCATTTCTATCATCTCTATATACTTTTCTACAGATTGACTAAAACAACTTACATTATTAAGTGCTTAGGCTATTTAAGGACTAACTAAAATGTTTTTCAACCGTTCTCTCATCATTGTTATACCCTGGTACAAGATTAGATTGCGAGCCTGCTTTTATGTTTTATCAATTAAATACCTCCAAAGATATCAATTGCTTACTTGATGCATTTGGGATAGTTCGAACTTTAAAATCCTATAATATGTGGTTTGAAATGTTCAACTCGAATATTATTTTAACTCTAAATGAAAAGAAACTCTGATGCTTTCAACTTCTTCTTCTTTTTCTCCTTCCTCTCTACTTCTTTTTTGTATAATTTTTAATACTTTTTCAACGTTTTTTTTTTTGGTTCAATCGACTGTTTAAGACTATTATATCCTTGAATAGCTTACTAGTTGGCACACAATATTCGACCCGAAATCAGTGACAACACATTTTACCCCAGAATCCCTTTTCTTCTTCCACGACTTGTTGTTGATCGTATTGTGGAGCTCTATTCATTTCGTTAGGAACCAAGTCGTAATTATTCTTGTTCAAGTTGGTTGGAGTATCCATTTCAAGACCAATAGGGCCAGCTCTGCTCTGCAGATCTTGCTTTATTGGAGGCAATGGACGGTTAACAAGGTGTTGAAGCTTTTGTTGATGTAATTGAGCAGCAGAGAGTTGTTGCTGTGAATGACCACCATTTTGACTAGCACCGCCACCTTGTACACCAATATTATTGGCATTACCTTGAACAGCATTAGGGCCACCCATGTTTTGTAATGGTTGTTGTTGATGATGAGCTCTACTTCTACGTTGTTCTCTATGTCTTCTTTCTCTTTCATTTGGTGGGTTTGGATGACCGTAACCGTGCAAGTTTGGTTTCTTATTAATGGAAGCATCCCAACCTTTACCACCGTTCAAGTGTAACCAATCGTAATCACCATCACATTGATCACCTAAATCGTCCAAAACAGAAACCAAAAGCATTCTATATTCTTCATATTCTGGTTCAGCGTCAAATGGGAGGGCTCTAACTGAATCCAAATATTCAGCAAATTGTCTTGGTAAACCTTCACAGAGAGTTAAAGCTGGAGTAGTTCTCTTTTTGTCGCCGATTTTTTCATATTTTTGCTTATTAGTTGGAGCCTTAAGACCTTGCCAAGGTAATTGACCTCTTAAGAAATAGAAAAATACATGACCCAAGGCTTCTAAATCATCTCTACGCAGTTGTTCTCTACCCAAATGAGTGTTGATAGACATATAACGGGCAGTACCAGAGAGCGATTTCTTTTCACGATAAGGGATATGTTGCTTTGTTCTTGGATCTCTATATTGTTTAGCCATTCCGAAATCAACCAAATGAACGTTATTTTCATCGGGTAACCCACGACGACCAATAAGGAAATTATCAGGTTTAATATCACGATAAATCAAATCATGACGATGAACTTCTTCAATTAAAGTAAGCATTTGAACGGCAATTTGGACTACGGTTTTAACCAGAAATCTACGTCCACACCAATCAAATAAATCTTCTAAACTGGGGCCCAAAAGGTCAATAACCAAGATGTTGTGTAACCCTTCTTGACCAAAATAATAGGCGTTTGGGATCCCTGGAGATCCTTGTAAATGTTTATAGGTTCTATATTCATCACGAAGTTGAGGAGCTTCAGTTTTCCTTGGTTCGAATTTAATGGCCACTGGGACCCCATTAATGATATTGGTACCTTCAAAGATAACCCCAAAGGAACCTTCACCGATCTTTTTACCGATTTTATAATGAAGACCAACCACTGAGTTATTCTGTGACGACGACAGAGCTGAAGATCCGCCACCTTGAGGTTGATTGTGGGCTGCTTGAGCAGCCAAGGCTGCCGTATTTCCCGGGGCATGAGCTCTGTTACTCATCTTCCAAACAGGCTGTTAAAGATTATCTGGATGGAGTGATTGGCAGTAGCGTTGGCAGTGGCAGTGGCAGTGGCGATTGACACTAACGGACCGCTTAGTATGTAGGGGTAGACCAAGGGGACGGGCTGGTAAAAAGTCTGTGACGACGGGTTTTTTATTATTTTTTTACGACCAAAAAAACACAAATGAAAATCAACGCAAAAAAAATCCCCACCGAACAAAAAACAAAGAGGGAGGGAGAAGCAAACAGCAAGGAGCAAAGGAGAGCAGAAAGTGCCACGAGCAGGGAGAAGGAGGGAATGAGAGCGCGAGAAAAGCAAAGCGAAGGAAGGAGAGGATCGGGAAATAATAATACAATACGAACAGTAACGACAATAGCAGGAATAATAATAAAAGGCGCAAGTATGCCGGACGAGACGAGCTGGACGAGGTGGGGGCACGTACCGTATACCGTATACCGTAGGTATATACCGAAGGTATATGCCTTAGGTATCGTGTAGGTATCGTGTATATTATAGGTATATACCGAAGGTATATGCCTTAGGTATCGTGTAGGTACCGTGTATATTATAGGCAGGTAGGTGTATATTGTAGGTGTATATAGGTATGGTTTATATTGTAGGTATATAGGTATATTGTAGGTGTATATTATCGGTGTATATTATCGGTGTATACTGTAGGTATATAGTTATTTATAGGTGTTGGTTAAGAATGTTTAGGTTTAGGTTTAGGTTTAGGTTTAGGTTTAGGTTTAGGTTTAGTTGAGTGCTAGATTTCAGACAGACATAATGGAGGTTCTGAGCTATTAGAGTTACAGACATATTTACAGTTCTGTTCACCCATTACATTTCCACATACATATATATGAGATATAGTTATACTCAGAAGTAGTTATTGGAGCTGTGGTTAGATACACTTACAGTTAGATATAATTAGTTATTCTTACAGTTAGATATAGTTATAGTTAGTTATGCTTATACTTATACTTAAAATAGTTGTCTATAGTCAGTATAGCTATTATCTAAACAGTTGCCACAGGTAGACAGTTAGATAGTTAGACTGACAGTTGTTGGTGGTTCAGGTGCATAGGGGTAATAGGTGAAAAATTGTGAGGCTGAAGTGGAAAATATTCTGGTGTAAGCCACCATACATGAGCTGGGTAGTAAACCCCTAAAAAATATCAACGGGACAATAGCTGGAAATAGGAAGGTGTGGATGCAAGTAAAAAATATAGCTAAAGGTAAGACAGGTGAAAATATATATCCCGTTATCAGTGATAGTCTGGAGTGAAAAATAAAGCAAATAATGAAGCACATAATGAAGCATGTGCAGAATAAGCTAAGGTTACTAGCGTCAGAGCATCAGAGTATTAGAACATCTGGACTAGCCGGCTATGTATTTCCAAGAATTATCAGACACAGAGGTGGGTTGGAATAGCAGCTGCACGTATCTAAGGGCCATTAGCTGCTGCTAGCTGGTAGCATATTCTCTTTGTGTCACTTTGCCTTTTACCTTTACCTTTGCCTTTACTCTTTGTCTACCTTTTCTTTTTCCGTATCTTCTTTCTTTTTCTCTGTCTGTCTTCTTTTCTTTTGTCGATCAAGACAAGTTTCTTTTCGCCTTTGTTCTTTCTTTGTTTAACTACCTTTTACCTTTCTTACAGTAAGTTAGATGTCCTGCTTCTATATGCTCTCATGTGTAAAAATGTAGCAGAGAAGGTAGTGATGCTATTTCTGCCAAGGGCCACTGGATCTTCGGATCTTCTTCTTTTTAGCAGTGTTGCTGTATCCTTGGTTACTCTAACCCGGTTCTATCTATACTGCTTGGCTGACTCTTATCCAATTCTTCCATATCTAAGCTGCTTATCAGCCATCTCTACACCCTAGTTCGTATTATTGTTATTCAATTAAATGCTTAAATGATATCTTAGTCTATGCTACGTCTATCCTTCATGTGCCCTTCACCAAATACACCGTATCTCCCTGCTTCAACGCTGAACACCGGGCCGACGTGCTAATAGCAGTTGGTTCACCATTTTCTTCTAAAAAGAGTTTCAATCTCTCACCTGTTTCGTTGGAGCTGTTATTGACATTCTTTATCTTCAATGTTTGGGCAATGCTATCCAAACCACGTCCAATGGGCCATTTCTTATTAATAAATATCGCTTTTGAGCCGTCAAACCCATCTACACCAACTGGTCTACACCACAAATACACTCTATCCTCAGGCGGTATTTTAGAGTCACCTTGTGCATTCTTCTTGGCCTCCATTAGCAGCTTGGTCCTATTGGAACTACTGGAGCTACTGGAACTACTGGTTTTCGAACCAGAAGAGGAAGAAGAAGAAGATATGAATTTAGAAAATAATCCTCCGCTGCTTTTCGACAGCTTTTCGAACTTCAGCTTTCTTTCTTTCAAGAAATTCGATAACTTAGACAACGCAGTTCCCTTCCTATATTCAGTAGCTATCGCAAGAGATTCAGCGATTGTGGTAGGTTGCGGCAGCAGAGCCTTCAATCTTTGGTCAATGACCTTTCTATCATGATCTCTATTAGGGAACAAGGAAGCTACTGGCTCCGAGGAGTCCAAAGACACAGCGGCAGCTCCAGCTTGGCTAGAGGACTGCTTTTTCTGTGGTCTTTCTACGGTACATAAATGGGATACTTGGGTTCTGTGTTCTTCACAGAAGGTGTGGTGACAAAACTCACAAGGAAATGGTAAAAAGTCGAGTTTTTGGCACTTGAAACAATGTTGGCCTATATCCAAGAGGCCCTCCTCATCCACACGAGTAGTCATGAAAAGGGACGCCATTTAGTTAGTAAAAAGGGCTAAAATAATTTAAAATAATTCAGGTATACACTCGTTATATACTCGTTATATACTCGTTATATACGTGTTATCCAGAGAGACCCGTCAAAGGCGACATTGGACGTCCTTATAAGTAACATACTTGGTGGCAAAGAAGATGCTAGAAGTTGGAAACCTTAAAAGCAGAGAAAAAGCTGCTTACAAAGCGCGGTGATCTCTCTAGAAATTGGGAATTTGGTCGCTAAAGTGGCTAAAAGTGACCAAAAGTGGCTGATCTCCCGCTAAATTTAGAGACGCTGCGAAGGCTGCAATAGAAGGCTGCTTACTAAAGGCTGCTTACTGGCAGAGATGATGACTGATAGGAGCTGATAACAGATGATGACTAATAGAAGATAATATTTACCTGTCTAGTATGTATTTTTTTGATGAGTTTCTGGCTTTAGCTTCCTCTAATCTCTTTTAAGCTTCTGAGCTTCTTGTGGTGAGCTTATCCTAGCTTCTGGTGGGAATCTGATTAGTGATGGCAAGGCTGTAATTGGCGAGTCGGTTAGCAACAGACAATGAGAATAGTAGAGAGTAAAAGAGCTAGTGGGTACAAGTATGTGTAGCGCGTATAGCCAGTAGCCAGTAAGCGTGTATGCGATATCTAGTATACAGTGTCAATTTTTAATCTTAGTATCTGTGTAGTGTGTAGTATCTATGTATAAGCTTATAGTGTCAAGTGTTAGTCTTGATATCTAAAGTGTGGTATCTATGTGTTAATGGTGGGAAGCAGTGAAATTCTGTGGTAGTCTCGTAGAGGCACTCACAAGACACTCTGAGAGACACTCACAAGACACTCTTGGAAACAATCACAAAGTCTCTCACAAGACACTGAGGTACAGGCTAGCCAAAATACAGTGCAGGTCCACGGCTATAGCTAACAACTATGACAATATCACTCAGCTATCACTCAGCTATCACTCAGCTACAACTATATAGACCCAACATAAGTACTGTAATCCCGGACCAGCCAGTGGACGGCCTGTAGACGCCCATCCAGTAGCCGCCCACATAGTGGACTCTCCTGGCCCACTCCTTCCTCTCCCCATCTGAACATGACTTTGCACCTCCCTTCGCCCTCTGCTCTCCCCTCCCACTGAACCTTATTCGCTGTGCCGCGCCGTTGCTGTTCTCCTCTCCAGCCTTCCTTCCCTTCCCAGCGGCCTTCCTTCTCCTCATCTCAGCCTGTTTTGTGTTTTCCTGAGTTTTTTGAAGCACTTTTTGACATTTTGATTTTCGTTTTGAATTTATATACTTCTGGCGGAGGTCTATCATATATCATATAACTTAGCGTATATTGTATATCTTATATAATATACCTTGACATATATCTCAACATATATCATATATCATATATAATATATCTTATATAATATATCTTATATAATATATCTTATATAATATACCTTGACATATCTTGACATATAACCATGTTCGACTTGAATGTGCCCTGGCCTGTAGCCTCCTACACCGAAACACCAACCCCCCAGCAAATCACCCAGATCCAAAACGTAATAGCCACCTTGTACTGTCTTGGATACACCGACATTGCCCTTAACTTCCAACCTCCAGAGCACGTCAAAGTCCCCAATAACTTACGGAACCCAGTGAGTCTCGATGCTATTCGATTGAACTTGAAACAGTTCCCCAACTTAAGGATATATAGCCGGATCACCTTGATAATAAGTGACCCGGGCCAATGCCAGGGACTCAGTAAACTTCAAAACATCTTTGATATCATTGCTGTTCAACCTACCACGGAGAAGGCACTTCAAACGGCCACGACAAACCTTGATATCGACATGATCTCTTTCAACTTGAGCTCCAGACTCCCCTTTTTCCTCAAACATAAAACGATTGGCGCCGCTGTCGATAAGGGAATCAAATTCGAACTCTGTTACTCCAGCTTGGTCTCCGGTTCCGCCGGGTACCTTGTCCTGAACGCCAATGAAGGAATGAGTTTATCCAGTAGTGCTGTCATTGCCAGAAGAGTCTTCTTTTCCAATGTCATGCTGCTTATTCGGGCTCTGCGTAGCAACGGGATTGTGGTTTCCAGTGGAGCCGTGTTGCCTCTTCAAGTCCGTAACGGCCACGATGTGCTTAACGTCTTGAAAACAGTGGGGCTTGACCCTGCCAGAACCAGAGCGTGTGTTCTGGATAACCCACAGCACGTTCTTGTCAGTGGGAGATTACGAATCAAAAGTAATAAGCAAACGGTTCTTATAGACAACAGGGGTCCTATCTACGGGAACGAATTGGAGGACTCCAAGTCAAAGACAAGCTCGGAGCCTTACCGTAGGCGACTCGAAGACACGTCTAGCGGCAGGCTCTTGAAGAAGCAGAGACTAGTAACGAATAACGAGTAGGGCATCAAACAAAACCAAACCAAAACCAAAACCAATGTAGATTAAGCACCATAGTTAGAATTAATAATAACTCAATTATGTATATATTTAATTGTAGCTTCTTATGTTTTGTATTATCTTGTAGTATATTGTATCTTGTATCTTGTATCTGGTACATGTAGTTACACTTTGTTTATATTATCTATGTCTATATATTTCCTGATATGATGGCTCATATCCCTATCCGTTATTTAAATATTGACGACTTTACAGCTCGAAGCTTCGTAGGAGGTTCCTTTGCTATTTCCATTTTCTCTATTGGCGACGTACGAGATTGATTCCTGGTCATAGGTATCACGGGTCTAGGCCGCTTTCTCGTAAGAAATATAGAGGATACGGGTTTCTTGCTAGGACTTGTAACCTCACTCGGTTTTCTTTCTGTCGAAGTGGTTGCTTCTGCTTCTGCCAGAGAAGCAGTAGATTTAGACTCTTCTGTGCCGTTTATAATGCTGATTTTGCTAATTTTTAAATCATTTTTTGCCCCTTTCGTTCTACTTCTCTCGAGTCTTTCTTGAGCCTTCCGCTTTTCATTGATAGCTTTCAAATCGGTTATTCTTTGCATTCTCTCCTGTTCCATTTTCTGGGTGGCGTTGGTATTGAATTGGGTTGCTGGTCTTCTCCGTATAGGACCATTAAAGGTATCGTATTGTGAATGTGAAGTAGAAGAAGGTGGTGGAGAGAGGACCGGTTGTCTATACCCCAAAGTGGGTCTTGAGTTGATTCTACTCCATGATTTCATCGTATCCTTCCTTGCTTTCTCCATAGCACTACTTCTATAAACAGGACGAGAATATGATCTTCTAGAGACAGTGGGGTCTCTTAGAATCTGTGGTACGGTCACAATAGCTTTAGCCAGTTTCTCCCTTTGAAGTTTTTCGTTAATAGCTTTCAACCGGGCAGCAGAGGTTGATCTGAACAGTTCCTTTTCCTTTTGATACCGAAAATACAACGCCTTGTTGGGCATGATACTTGCATCTATTATGCCGTTACCGTTATCGTTATTGGAGTCATTGATCGAGTTCACATTCATCAACTTCCGGTTCTGGTAAATGGGTCGATCAGGGAAGTCCTTTTCTATTAGATTGGGCCAAAGCTTATCAGAATGGGGCACTATTTGAGACGAGTTTTCTTCAAGTAGAGCCAACTGCTTGGCGTTTAAACGGAGTAAGATAGGTTCCAAGAGATGGAAGGGGGTTTCTCCTACATCGGTTATCCTGGTGGCATTTTGGATCAACCGGTTGGTTGCGATCTGGGTTAGAGAAAGCAACATCAGTAAAAAGAAACAACCTCCAAAAATCGTTCTAATATATAATAATTACGATTTATAATAATTATTATATTAAGGAGGTATTTGATATGAAATACGTCTATTTTTGTATGTCTGCTTTAACGGCAGGTCCCTGAAGGGGTTCTGGTTTGGGTGTCTTAGCAGAGAAGATAAACGTGATAACCTAATTTGGGGAGGGAAGTGGCTGTAAAAAACAGAAGAAATGGCTGTAAAAAAAGCTTTATCTGGGATATTGTGTGTGTGATAGTGGAGACGGCGTTAGAGTGGGAAAGTGGCTGCAGTGGGATAAAGTAGCTATATGCAGATATACAGAGGGTTTTGTGTTCTGAAGCAGGCAGGTAAGGACAAGGCATGGGCCGTCTTTATCACCTTCTACTTACTTTCATTTACCGTTATTTACCTTTTGTCTACGATTTATCTACTTTGTGTTTACTGTTTACTTGCACTTATTTACTGTATTTATTCCTTCATCTTGTTCTTTTTATTTTGCCTGATCGCTATTTTTCTAAGATTCTCTTGAAGTTGCAGAATTGACGTGCAACTTGCGAAACAGGAAGAGAGAGAAGCTGAAGAGCAATACTAATTGTAGAATGAAGTGGACCAAAACCTTAGAACGTTCAGCAGAAAACAATGTAAACATAATGATCATTATGATCATTATGTTGGGTTGGAGTACTACAGAGAATATAGCTACGATACAGCGATAAAGTGATAAAGTGATAAAGTGATAAAGCTATAGCTTTAAAGGTATGTGATATCATAGGACTCTTCTCTGCTAGTGTTGATTGAAAGCAGCTGCAAGGTGTAAGTAAGAGTGCGCGCGCGCTAAGTTACTGAGTTTGGGTGAGTTTCAGAGTGCTAGCGGCAGCCGGGAAGCACACAGAGAAGGAGTTGAAGGCAATCATTTGGCATTAAGAGGACGGTATTTCAAAAACATTGACCGTTTAGTGACAAAAAGGTAGCTATAATTATTGATTCCGAAAATTTGGAGCTCATTTTATATGTGGAACATCATTTTTGAGTGACCTTCGCTATAACTGATGCTCCTGGCTTCCGTTTACTGAGCCTGAGCTCAGTGTGATTTCCCGTGCTCGCTAAATAGCTTGCCAAGCCCGTAGAAGCATACCACCAGAGCGATCTACACACTCACATGGTTGCAAAGATTCACCAGTCAGCTACACATTAGGCACACCTGGCCATACATGTCAGTCATACCAATAATACCAATAATATTATCCATTCCAATCATGCTACTTATTCTAATTATACAATTATTCTAATCAACTCGTTCTATCATGCTACTCCTTCCATCGTACTACTCATTCTGTGGTACCTGTCTGGCGCTCGGCTCCAGCTCAGACTTCTTCGCCTGCCTAAAACCTTAAATCCTAAGTCGGGCTCGCAAAGCTTCTATCTTGGATTTGAGGTTCCGTGATCTCAGCCATACTCATATAAGTACTATCTTTATCTATCTTACTTATATCCTCCTATATTACCTTCCTACCTATCTCCTTCCATCTCCCTATACACTATTATCTCTATACTCCTATCATATCTTCCTATCTTTATCTGTCACATCTTGCCTCTCCTCTGCTCCGTCCGGATTTGTCAGACGCCTAAATTCCGTGCGTTTGGCTGCCAAAACGGGCACGCGAAAAGAACACCTAAATTTTTATTTACTTTTTAGCAGCAAAACTCCTCATTTTTATAGATTTTTGTAGATCAACAGAAATCGATTGGTCTTCGATAAAGTTTGGAATATTTTCATATTTTTCATACTTTTGATATTTTCGATAGATACTGTAGATATGTTTAAGAAGAAAACCGAGGTCGTGGTCAAGAAAACGGGCCCCAACGTCAAGTACGTGCCCTTCTACGAACTCCCCAAGGAGGCCGTAATCCCTACGGAGACGCCCCTTGATGCAACCCAACTTAAGAAATATAACCAAGTATTGGCCCATTTCCAGGACCCAGAATTGGCTATCCCATCTACTGAAGACGACGCCAACAAGGCTTCCAATAATAAACTGGTCGATAAGGCCTCTTTCAAGCCTTTGACTGACGCTGAAAGGGGCTGGATCACCAGAGAGTGTATCTTACGATACCTGCGTGCCACCAAGTGGGTTGTTAAGGACACCATCTCCAGAATAACCCTCTCGTTGGCCTGGAGACGTGAGTTTGGGATCGCCAACTGGACCGAAGAAGAAAACTTGGTCAACTATAAGCTTGTTGCCGAAGAAAACGAAACCGGGAAGGAAGTGATCTTGGGGTACGATAACGACGCCAGACCTTGCTTGTACCTTAAGCCGGGCCGTCAAAACACCAAAACGTCTGATCGCCAAGTTCAACATTTGGTCTATATGCTTGAAAGAGTCATTGACTATATGCCTCCGGGCCAGGACTCGTTGGCTCTTCTTATTGACTTCAAGGCCCACCCAGTGGGGACCCAGGGAGGTAAGATCCCTCCAGTTGGTGTAGGGAAGAAGGTGTTGCACATTTTACAGACCCATTACCCGGAAAGATTGGGTAAGGCGCTTTTAACCAACATCCCATGGCTTGGATGGACTTTCTTGAAGATCATTCACCCGTTCATCGACCCATTGACCAGAGAGAAGTTGGTATTCGACCGTCCCTTCCCAGAGTACGTTCCTAAGGAGCAATTAGATCTGGATTTCGGTGGGGCTGTTGATTTCGAGTACGATCAGGTCAAGTATTGGGATGATATGGTTGCATTTGCTTCCAAGAAGAGGGAGCTGTACCAGCAGAGATTCGAGAAGTTTGGAGGTGTTGTTGGGCTTAGTGAAGTTGATTTACGTGGGGATGGTGAAACCTTGAAGTACGATGTCAGCAGTACCACTGGTACAGCCAATGGTGCAGCCAATGGTTCCATTAGTACCAATGGCACCGCCGTTGGCACCGAAGAGTCCAAGGCATAGACTGCCAAAGATGTGGAGAATTAGAGATTATATAGCTATTAGCAAGCTATAGAAAGAGAGATAGTCTACAGAAGACCGAGTCTATGGTATTTATTATTTGATAGATAGCACATATGTATAAAGTAATTATTTATCATGTAGATATCTGGTCTATAGAATGCAGTGATGAAGATGAAGATGGAGATGAAGATTAAGATCTTCTTGCTCAGCTAAACGGCTTGGCACACTTTCTCTTCTCCACTTCGCCCGTCTTTTCACACAACATGTGCTGCCAGTCAAGGGCATACATCGGGTTGTTGCCGGACTTGGCAAACACCACCCCAAGGTCGTCACGTGCCGTGCTCAAGTAGTAGTTCAGACCGTCTCCCAACAGGATGACGGCAGCACGGACGATGTCGCCGGGCTTGAAACTGTCAATGATTCTGACTTTATCCTTTTCTGTCAGACGGACATCCTGAGACCTTATGACCCCCTTGAACGTCTCGCCCAATTCCGGGGTGTTGGCGCTGATAAGTGTGGTTTGCAGCAGAGCCACGGCAGATACCGATTGGAGCAGCTGGGATCCACCACCCACGGCCAACAGACGGTGGGCAAACTCTCCGTTCAGCCCAACGCCTGAGTCCTTGACGGTGGTTCCGAACTTCTCGACCACAAGGATCTCTCCGTTGGCCTGCTTGGGGTTGATTCTGGTGACCCTTAAAAGGACCACGTCGTTCTCCTGTGGGAGGCAAATGGCCGATGTCTGGACGGAAGCTTGTACATTATTGATACCATCATCAGCATCAGCATCATTATCAACTTCAATTTCATCATCACCTTTATTATTATTTTGAATTTGGCTTTGGCTTTTGGATTGGGATTGTTTTTGCTTTCGATTCACGTCGAAGCCTCCGGCATAGATATCGTTGGATGACATCACGGAGACCGTACAGGTGACGGTTTCGACGCCGTTGTTTACTTCTGGGTCCGATTCGCTGGCGGAGACCACTTTTTCGCCCATAATAGACGCCACTATCACGGGGATGGTTCCTGCCTTGGAGTCTGTCTTGATGGTGGAGATGGTGGTTCCTGGGCCGGCCACATAGTGAACCACATGTGAGTCGTCTTTGTTTTGGTATAGCGGGGCCAAGTACTGGCCAGGGAGAACACGAGCCATATCAAACGACTTCAAAATTGTTGTTGAATTGATGTCAAAAACGAATATAATTGATTTTAAAATGATTTAAATTTTGGATGCAAATTGGCAGCCGCAGGAAAGCTGGTAGTTTTCAGGGCGGTTTCCCGGTTAACGCGGAGATTGTGTGAACAGAGGGGGTTGAGGGGAGCCCATCTCGGGGAATCTCTCGCTTAGGTGAGATGAGTGTAGAGTGAGAATAGCGAGGAGGAAAGTAAAAGGAAATAGCGTGAAGTAGAGGTAAATAGTGAGAAACAGTGAAAAATAGTGAGACGACTAGCGGTTGATAGTAAGAAATAGAGGGAAATAGCGAGCAGCTGCTCGCTACAGAATATAGATAAATTCAAGAAATTTCAACGACAACAATACCTGTAGAATACACTAGTACCATGGCCTCGTACCCAGAATTAGTTGACGGAAAACCTCCAGTGATCACTTTGAAGCAATATGACGTCGCTCCTTGGGCTCAAACCACCTGTGTCGACCGTCAAGACGGACAGTACGTGGTCGTTGTCATGGAAGACCCCACTAAAGTGGTCGCTAGAGTTAGCGAGGATGATAAGGAAACCTTGGACACCATATTTAGGCTGGCCCATGCTACCCACGCCAAACAGTTACACGAATCCAAGTGATTACGTTATGTATTGAATGAATAATATAAAGTATGCCATTGTAGACGCGCTTAGAGCTCCTCGTAGAGGAGCTCGGCGTAGACTAGAGCTAGGCATAGGCAGTAGCCAGAAGCCAGTGTTGAGAGCTCAGAATAGATGAGCTCATTGCAGATGAGCTCAGCGTAGATTCGAGCTAAGCGTAGAAGGATAACCAATATTGGTGTAGACCAGAAGGATACTCTATCAATGTCCTCTTATATCTTCTCCTACTATTTTCTTCAACTCTATTAACTCCCTCTTCCACTCTTCCACTCTTCCACTCTTCCACTCTTCCACTCTTACTCTCTTACACCTTCTCTCATATCTTCTTATACATCGGACATCATTCATAGACGGTTTTGGTTTAGATCGTACCTTTATACGGCTTATACGGCTTATATGGTTTACTTGGTTACATGACTTATATGGTTAATAGTTTATAGTTTATAGGTTATAGGTTATAGTTTACAGTTTACATGGATTAGATCGTTTATATATGCGGTTTATATAAAGTGGGTGTTGCCGATCAGCAAGCGGTGAACTTCCATGGTAGCCTTCATGTTGTTCAACTCTTCTCTGATTTGCTGGGCCAACATCGGGGTCAATTGGTTACAGGTGGCTATTTCTGGATGACGATCGTATTCGTCTCCATTATACGTATCATAGAGAACGATTCTAGATGAAAACCTAACCCCTGCCTTGACCTTTGGACTCACGGGCTTCTTCCAATTTCTAGTGATAAACAGTGAAATGGACCGTGGACTCAGATTGATTTGTTGCAGCCTTGGAGCCAGAGGTGGCCTGAAACTATGTCTTTGAGGATTGGCCGCTGGAGGTCCCGAGTAGAAAGTGTTACGGTCACGGTTGGAGTCAGAGTTGGAGTGGCTATTCTTAACATGTCCAATCGCTGGCGACTCATCACTTTCTTCAAACAAATCTTCTTCGTCGTCGTAATCTTCGTCGTCGTCTTCATCAGATGATCCAAACCCATTCCCAATATCTCCTTCCGTCGAATCATCGAATGAGATGTTGAATGATTGGTGAGAGGCCAGGTTTCTGATATCATGCATAGCCAATTTCCCTTGGAACGATTGACTGTCCAAACCTTTGAAAGACATAGAAATAGGACGGTTATTATGAGTGGTTCTACCATTGGCAATTTCCGGTTGGTTTTGACGGAACGCAGTGTCAAATATTGGCAGGGACCCTGAACTACCAAGTCCATCCTTTGGAATCGGGCTCTTGGCAAGATCCGGTGACAATTCCGAGGCCAAATCAGATGAAAATTCGGAAGATGCAAATGGAGAGGCAACTTCAGAAGCCACGTCGGAGGCGGCTATATCTGAAGAGGTGGCAATAATAGCAGGTGGTTCGGATTCCTTGGCTGTTGTAGAAATAGCAATGTGTTCTATATCTTCAAATTCCCTTTCGTATTCCTCTTGTCTCATCGATGCTATTAATGGAGATCTATTACTTGAAGGTACAGCTGATTGAACAGGAACCTCCTCCGCCTTTTCTTCTATTTCAACCGGAGTAGTAGTTGTAGTTTTAGCAGCAGCTTCAAAGGACCCAACACTTACTTGTGGAGAGAAATTTAACTGCTCTGGTTCGATGAAATCAGTGAATTCAATGAAATCATCGAAATCGGCTTCAAATGAAAATTTGCTACTGGTAGAAGCGGTATCCAAATCAGCATCCGCTTTCGATTCAACAGGAGCTGTTGCTGGAACTGAAACTGGTGCCGGTTCTTGGGCACTTGGGAAGACTTTATTATATTCAGATTGTCTTGCCTTTTCAGATGGCAGATCCAGATTGAGGTTGCCATTTAATCTTTCATTTGTTATGGCCAATGCTTGGGAAACGTCACTCTCGAAATTGGAAGTGTCAGATTGCATTATTTCATCAATTTGAAGACTTCTAGAACTCTCTGAGTTCTTCAATATGGAAGAGCTTCTACGGGCCGAGTTTGGTTCATAGTGGTCGCCACCCAAGATGATATTTTCGTTACTTCCATTGTAATTCACAAACAGACTTCTTTTCAGTTTATGAGAACGAATAGAACGCAGTCTTTCAAGCAGAACAATGGATTCAACTTCTTGAGCCAGAAGCAGTTTAGGGAATAAGGTTTCACCTAAAAGATTTGGACTCTTTTCACGTACAGATGGCAGTTGTTGTAAATCAACTTGAAATGGCGATCCAAATGCCATATCTGGAGATAACATTGAATCACGAGTATTATATCTTGGAGTTTCTGGAATATCCAATTGCATTTCATTGCCAAAATGGGTACTTGCAAGAGATCTAGCAGGAGGAACAATGTAGCCAGTGGAAGAATCATATTCCAGATCATCTGTCCTGTATTGCAGAGTCAGAGCATTATCGTAGTCAGAATCGTTAACTTCACGGATAAGATTGACTTGAGGCTTTTGAGTTGAAGTAGAGGAATTATAAGTAGTAGCCAGCAGTTCAATGGTGGCTCTTTGGGTCCTAGGAGTTTCGGTATTGGGAGTCGAAGGGATTCTTCTGTGGCTCAGAACTGAAGAAGAAGCATATGAATCGGCCTGTAACGCAGCTCCAGCACTCAAATATGCATTCGAGGTGGCATTATTAATATTATTATTATCTTTTGAAGAATTCAGATTCAGATTCAGATTCAGATTCAGATTCGAATTGCTATTGCTATTGATATTAACTTCTGGCTTCTTGGGTTTTTCATTAATTTTACTGCTCTTCAAGGCGGTAGCATTCGAAGTATTGGAGTTAGCAGGAACACTCTTAGCTTGGTGTTGTGATGGGTTAATAGACTCGATTGAAGTCGAGTTGCTTACACTTTCTTTCTTCTTTTTAAAAACGCCAAGGAAAACACTGTCTCTTTTACTGTTATTATTGTTATGGTTATTGTTATTACTGTGATTACTGTTGTTATTGTTATTGTTATCCTTAGTATAGTCCCTTCTTTGCAAATCTTGTTTCTTACTGGAGGTAGATTGTACGGATGGGGTTATGGAAGCTGCCGATGATGTCAAATCATATGAAGAGGAGCTGGATTTTTTCTTGAATAACAGTTTGAAAGAGAACCCCTTCTTTCCCTTCTTATTATCCACTTCTTGAGCTGCAATGTCACCCAAAGTGGTCGATCTACGATGTGTCTTAGGGGTGGCTTGCTTTGGAGTAGTTGGAACGGAAAATGTCAGCAGTGATCTCTTGGGGGTTTTCCAAACCTCTCTATCGGTGATCATGGAGGTATTGGATGCCATGGGAGAATCAGGGTACGTATACCTACTGGATCTATTGTAATCGTCTTGGCCCAGGCCCATTCTGGGAGTACTGATTGGGGTAGTTTGGGACGACTTAGATCTTGGCTTGTAACCAGCAGACCCAGCAGGTCCGGCTGGCCCAGGAGGCAAGTTCTTTTCGTCAGAATGCAACAGGAGTTCGGCCGAAGCCAAGAGAGATTTCGGTGGAATCTTAAGGTCCTTCTTAGGCGGAGCTATCCGTGGTTTAGCCTGTGCCTGGGCCGAGGCTTGAGCTTGTGTATGAGCTGGAGCTGGAGCTGGAGCTTTCTGAGGCTCAGTTTCAGCTATAGCATGCTTTTGGGTTGTTTCCACTTTCACTTGGTCTGTAGCTTCATTCTTTTCGATCTGTGACTTCATCTTTTCACTGGGTGGCTGCACTCTCGATACAAACTTGGGCACGTATGGAACGTACTCCTTGTCTGCCTTGTCTGCCTTGTCTGCTTTGTCTGTGTCTGGCTGGATAAATGCCCGTTTGGTGGGCAGGTTGTGGTCGTCCACCACCGTAGGGTCTGGAAGCTCTGTGTTTACCGAAGAGGCACTGGCATTCTGGGCTTCTTGCTGGTACGGTGGGATTGCTGAAGGAACCACGCTAGAAAACGGTTCCTTTGAGGCACTGTGGAGTGAATCCTGGCTGTTTCCATGACTGTTTCCAGTTCCAGCTCCGTTGAAGGCCTGTGAAGATTCAGATTCGAGTTTAGGGGTGGTGTTTGCAGCAATTTCGCCTTCGGTTTCGCCCTGGTCAAGGGGCAAGGTGTCCTGGGATCCACGGGAAGAAACACGGCCAAAAGAGGCCACGTCAGAGGGTCTCAGTCTCAGGGTCTGGTAAGTGGACACGCTGGTGGCCAGGGCTAGGGCTATATTGTTGTTGAACACGGCCAGCACTGGGGTTATGTCTGGTTTCGAAGCTACGTCTACGTTTTTGTTATTGTCTACGTTCCTGTTATCATCTACGTTCTTTGGGTCTACACTCTTGGTATCCACCACGTCTAACATGCTGGATACCTTGTATGAGGTGGGTGTTTCTGGAGACTTCTCCTTCAGCTGCTTCGTGAATGACGCTGGAACTTGTTGAAGCTCCTCTTGTTCGTCCTCCTCCTCTTCCTGGATGATGTGGGTGTTAAGCAGCGACATCAGGGACTTCTGTCTAAGAATCAGCTCGAGCTGTTTCATCAGAGGCAGCAGTTTGATGGTCTTCGTCAACATCGACGTGTTCCCGGTGGTGCCGTTGCCGTTGGTACTGATATTGCCGTTAGTACTGGTATTGCCGTTGGTACTGATATTGTTGATATTACCGTTGCTGCCATTGCCAGTGACATTTCCACTGATATTGGAGCCATTGCTTCTGGAAGCAACGGTGGAAGCGGAGACCCCCAGATTAAAGGAGTCTGCCACGGATATGGAGGGCAGGTTTTCGTGGGATTTGGGTCCTGAAGGATCGAGCTCGTCCCTAAGCGCCTTCGCATGACTGCTGGAGGGCCCCAGGTAGAATTGGTTGCTGAGTTCGAACTCCATTTCAATAGAACCCCGGTCAGACTTGGTTGGCAAAAGTGGAAAAGGAAAGATTTCTTGAGCTTTTTTTTTGGCTGCCAAAAAAGGAATTAGCGAGGAAGCGAGGAAGCGAGAAGGGCGTCGCGTGTAGAACGCACGCGAATTCGCTGGCAAATGGGAGTTAGAGAGAGGTGAGTGAGGTAGGAGTGCGAGGTCAGAGGGTTAGTGAGGGGGCTGAGGCAGAGTGGAGAGGAGAGGAGTTAAGATTAGAGAGAAGATATGGGTATAGACTGTATTTGGTTAGATGTAGTGTGGTGTGTATCTGATTTATATGGGTAGAGGTGTATCTGATTTATATGGTAGAGGTTATATCCTATTTATATGTGGGGGTTGTATCTTATATGGGTATGTGATTTATGAGGCATATCTATTTGTGTGTATGTATTTCTTAATTAGGTGTATATGTGAGTAGAAAAACCTAAATAATTTTTTACTGTAGATGGGTATGTAGATGGTATGTAGCTTTTTTGTGGTGTGTGTTGAAATACATCTCAGATATACTGCTTAGTAGGTCCAGCGGAGGTGCAACGGAGAGCAGTTGGCATTGAAGGCAGAAGCCGCGAGGTATAGAGTGGGGTATAGCAGAGGAGAGAAGAAAGGCAGACGTACAGAGAAGTGGAGTAAAGTGAAAAACAGTGTTGATGCTTAACGCACTGCACCGGCCCAGTGTGATACTTTAAGGTACAGCATATAATAGCATATAATAGCATATTATAGCTTAGTATAGCTTAGTATAGCTTAGTATAGCTTAGGATAAGTGTATTAGTAGTATATAACAGTATAGTGGAATATAGGAGATAGGAGTAGAGGAGTCTATGAGCATAGAATGCAAGATTATACGAATAAGTACGGGTATTAGCCAACCTAATGAAGCTAAAATACCTAAACGTGCCGGTTCATTCTAGGAGCCTCCTTCGACGACTCGCCGGTTCGTTTGACGAGCTTGCCAATTTGTCTCGAAAGAGAATGACAGCAAAAACCATCTCAAGAAGCAGAATCTTAGCGAAACAGAACCGAAGATGAAATGGGAGATACCATGGCAGATCAAAAGGCATGAAAACAGGGTAAACAATGGATAAGATAATTCACCACTAGATTAGAGTCATTGGTAGTACTGTGATACACAGAGCACCGAAAAGTTCTCAGGAGGTACTCAGGGTGATGTAATCGGTTACTGATACGATAAACTGTATAATAATTCCATATTAATTCCATATTAATTGTATAATTGATTAATATTTTTTTTTCACAAGGCTTTTGCTTGCCTAATAAGTGAAGAAGCTCTTTTCAACGAGCCTCGTACTAAACACGGAAAAAGATAAAATAGATATTTACGGGAGAAGGTTTCAACAAGTACAGGCTCAAAGAAGATTTCTACCTCACCAGCAGATAAATCAGATACGAGATAGAAAAACAAAAGAAATACAAAAGAAATACAAATGGAATAAGAAGGAAATGTATTATGCGTTAACCTTTGTGTGGATCATTTCTTTCTAGTGATGTTTCTCAGTGGACTCTTTTACCCAGTCGCGTCTGTTGATTTTTACCCCATTGGGCCCAATTTATCAATAAAGGGTAATGTTAGTGTATACATCGTAAAAGCTTAATCAAGGTGGGACATCGCTTACTGGTAATGGCGCGAGTTGGCAAATTGACAGCGGTACCTGCCTGGACGGAGAATTATGCAGAACTCCGGCCAGGTATCTATCAGATCTCTAGAACAGAAAAACATGGGACTGAAATCGAAGTATAAAGTGTAGAATCCAGAGATATATAGCATTAGAAGTTAGGTCAATAGTAATGGATAAGTTCTTTGTAAAAAGTCAACGGGCGAATCTACCAATAGCTTTGCCAATAGGCTCTTCAGTCCCTACTTGGGAGTGGTAGTCTTGAGAGCTTCGCACGTGAATCAGCGATTGCAAATCAACGCTCGTAATTAGCGGTAGATAAAAAATTTTCCAAGTAGCGTTCGTTGTGCCAGTGAAAAGGGGACTCCGTCAAGTAATTAGCAGGTAATTAACCACATGTAGAAAATATAAAGATGTTATTTGAGAGATATATGCGAGATTCTAAGGTTTGTAAGGATCTGTGTGATCTGAAAAAGTTTAAGAAATTGGATGAATCTCTACCGAAAATTGTTATGAGCAACGTTATAGCAAGGTGAAGGCTGAGCAAATAGCAAATAATAAGGCGAAAATAAGAGCGAAGATAATAGCGAGTAAGGTAGTAAAAGCTAGATTAGCATATGAATAGTAGTATCTCACACGGAAATTAGATACAAAAAAACAAAATAAATCTAAAACAGAACCCTTAAAATGTAAATCTTACATATATGTATTATCTATTCAATATCTGCGGTTATGATAAAAAGGGTTACGAGATATGTATGATTAGGGTCGAAGGATTGTGTCGAAGGATTGTGTCTAACGTGGTCTTGACTTACATACCCGCTTCTTACATTTAGATAAACCCTTTTGGTAATTATTCATATCTTTTCCTAGTTTTTCAACTCCCCTCGACGAGCTAGCCGTATTCTAAAAATAGCATTATAATGTAATTTTATGTAATTCCATATATATCCATCCCATTAAGAAAGAGGGCTGATATTAGATAATTATTTACCTAGCAACAAAGAGGGATTTTCTTTGGCCATTGTCAATGTGCTGCGTACATAGTTTTTAACTTTCTTTATTCACTAACAGGGAGACAATGATTGTCATCGAGGCTGCATTACATTGTATTACTATAAGGAAAAGTCAGAAAGTTGAAGAGAATGTTATGAAAGTTTAATTATGAAGTAGGGCTTGATATTAAAGTATGAGAAAGACACGAGGACTGCCATATATGGATAAGGGCTTACGAACAAGAGGCTAAGATAGGTGAATACGTCGAGCAATACAGGTGCAAAAGGAGGATCTTCACTAACCTGGACTGAGAGAACGGTGACGGTTTTCTGAGACGAACCGAGAAGGATTCGCAGGTATATATCGAGTTCTAAATCTAGTTCTAGCTTGCTCTAGTTGTAGCAGTCCTGGTATCCAAACCAATGCTTGTGTTTTTTCCTTTAGAAGTAAAAGTAGGTTTGTTATGAAGACAAGCGAGCATAAAGAAAACAAGGGTTACAAAATAGTAGAAAATCGATAAAAATATTTTCGTCTTTGACGCTTATTGGTATTCAGACAATAGACGTGCCAAAAGGGCTTACGCATTTGAGAGACATCTTCACATCTGTGGCAGGCCGCCTCCCCCTGCTGAGGGTCAGTATGGTTAACATGGTTACCTCCTTATTTCCAATGCACGGGTTGAAATCAGTTACTTTTGAAATGCACTTTTTCATGAGAGATTCAGCCTTGATCAAGATCTATCTTGCAGTGTCCGTTGGATCTTCGTAATTGTCTTTACGTTCGTATTTAAGCTTCCTGCGAAAAGTTTTTAGTCGCCAGCGAAAAACCATTACCAATGAGGAAAGAGAAGGTGAAAATTAACATTAAGGATACCAAATGGGATAAGGGAATGTGATAATAATAAAAAAGGGTAAATAAAAAGAGTAAATAAAATAGGATCAATAAAATAGGATAAATAAAATAGGATAAATAAAATAGGATAAAATGGGATAAAATGGGATAAAAAGAATAAGATAAAATAAGATTAAGACAATAAAAATTGAGATAAATATATTTGAAAAACCTGAGAAACCTGGAAAGCCAAATTAGTGTAAGCTGAAAAAAATAGCGACTCGAGATACTTTAGATCATATGATTTAAAGCAGTAATTTCTGCGTTCTGTGGTAGCTACAGCATATTTAAGACTTTGAATTCTCCTCCTCTGTAAGTGGATCTGTGCTCTCTCAAATTTAGTTAAATTGAACGCTTCAGGTTAGTACAAATTGCAGTAGGTTTTTGCCAAGCCAATGGTAAAAAAGCCATATCTCCATAAAGTTTTCATTTAAGGTTTGGAGCAGTTCCAATATTTTCCAGTTGAAGCATAAATGTTTATGTCGTATTGGGTTGATATTTGGCCCCTAATTGCATTTTATACTCCACCATGTCGTACATTCTCTAGAATTCTCTTGGAGGGGTGTTGGTTAGGATTGCCTCTTTTCAAATTCTCCTTTTTTCATTTTTAATTTCGATTTTACGAATATATGTCCACCAAGTATATGGCTCGGACGCGATCAATTAGCCATTTTGGGAAGATTCATCCCTGCAGAAATTTTAGTTTGCAGGATCGGTTGATGAGATGAAAAAATAAAAAACATCAGGAGTTTGCTGGTTATGCTTAGTTATAGGCTTTAATTTTCTAATGCCAGATGTATGTAGTAGTTGCATTGATCTGAATCGATCTGTGATTCATTTTCTGATTTGTTGGTTTACTAGGTATAAGGTCCTGATTTCAGAGTACGGTTTAAATTTACGATTTATATGTGTGATTTACCTCTGCTAGTCGGTTTGATGGCCGATTGGGGGATAAGTTCTATTTTTTCTCTCGAGGTATTCTACATTTCCAGGTTATCAATACTTTTTTTTCTAATTTATTTTGGCCAAGGTTGATTACCAGAAATCTCTTGTGTATGTATTTCCATCGTCATTTCCATCGTCACTTTTCTCGTGTTGGATCGCCTTTTTCAGCTTCCTCTTAATTCCTGAGTGGGCTTTTATTTTTCATTTATGTTTCATTTATTTTTTAGTTTTTTTTGTTTTTCGCGTCTCTTCTGATTTGAAAGAGTTTTGCTTCCAGTTAGGGAGGAAAGCACACTTTCATAGCCGATCTGCTTCGGCGTTGAATAAGCCTTCAATAATCCATTGGTAAGCCCTGGGCCAGGATTTGAGAATTTGAGAATGTGTAAACCCAAGGATTTACCCAAGAGTTCACCACCGATGTGGTCAATTGCGTTCTTCCACTTATAGTTCTAACTTTAAACCGAGCTCCACTCCTATACCAGGATTCTTGTCCGAGCTAAGATGATGTAATTGTCCCTACATACTTTTGCGGAAAAACAGTGAAGATGACGGCTCGGATGGGCAAAAAATAATATCTTAAGTCGGCTTCAAACAGCATGTAAGGAGAAGTTATCTGGGAATGGAGAGGGACGAATGGATAAGAGATGCTGCTTTGGCAGAGACGTTTCAGAAGACAATAGAGTCTCAATGGGGCTTAACGGGGCTCAATTGCTACTAATGTTAGCAGCTTGGGTGGGGTCAAGTATCACACTAGATGGAGTAATCGAATTGGGCCGGAAAATGTAGAGAGTATGGTGCGTAGAGAATATGGTGAACATTCGGTAGCTCAATGGCATTATAGGTTTCCCATGGATATGTAGATTTTATAGAATTTGTAAAACATATAGAACTTCTATTGTATTTGCCTACATCGATTCATTTATTATCAATTAGTATATATAAAGATGTGTTTCAAGGTGTCATATTGCTCGAGTACCAGCCTCTTACATAACAACACAGTTGTCACGCTTAAGACGACGCTTCTTCTTTCCGGTGGCTACTGGCTCTCCCATTGGCTTTGGAGGCAATGGTTTTTCGCCTGGTAATATAGCCTCTGTTTCTGGTTGCTCCGATACCAGCTGATCCACTGAAGTTTGGTAGTCCAAAGCCATCTCTGGGGCAAGGACATCGGAATGGAGGGTTTCGACATCGGAGCTGACGTTGGAGTAGTCAAAGTCGGCCACGGTTTCAGTAGGGTCTATAGTAGGGTCTTCACCAGCGATAAGCATGAAGCTGGCAATGTATATGTAGACCCGAACCCAAATATCTTCAAACTCGTGGGTGAACTTGGTCCCAAACCTTTCAACGAAAGTTTGAACAAAGGCTTCTCCCAACAACTCGTACTGAGGTCTTTCGATGACCAAGACTCGGGAGTGACGTTTAGCCAACCCGGTAAGGAACCCATTGAGGACCTCGATGTTTGCCAATTGCAGAATCACAAGGGAAATGACACCACCCATGGCAGCAGCCTGGTGCTTGATCAGAGGGAAAAGGGCTTCCAATTCTGGCTTAACCCCCAAGAGGTTTACGTATAGTTGTCTACAGAAAAGCAGCAGCGCCAAGCTGCTGGCAGAAACGGTTCTCTTTTGAATGGAGTTCTGATGGGCCACTTCGTTGTCATTTGGGAAGGCCCCAGGGATACTGCTTTGGTTCTTGACCATTGGTTCTTCCAATAACATCTTATTCCAGGTGTAACGGACAAGTTCGATTTCTCTTGGAGTAAGATCCAAAGTAGGCAATCTTGGTGGCTTAAAAGTGGTCAGCAGTTGGGTGGTATAGGTACTGGCAGCCGAAGAGTCGACCTTGGTGGCAGTACTTAAAGTGTGGAGAGACCTGGCGGTGCTGGCACTGACGGCTCTGGAGGTCCTCTTGGCACCCATGAAGATGTCATTAATCATTGAAGATTGTACTGGATATTCACCGATCAATGGATTCTTGGACCCCATTCTCAGGATACGATCCGAGTTGGAGATTGGCAAAGCAGAGGCCTGAAGCATGGTGGATTGGTATTTGGTAGTTGTCTTGAAGGTGTGGGTGTACGGGTGTTAGCAGCGGAGGAATACTTTAAGAACAAGTGATAAAGTATTCGTAGCTTAAGGACAAGTGTGCGGGTGGTTGACTGTGTTACAGTATTAGGCTGGCTAAGATTCGAAGTATACTAGCAGTCGGCACTGATGCGAGAAAAGGGCCAAGTTCAATAAATAAAATAAAGTAGGATAATTAAGATATATATATATATATATATATAGGTACAGGTTTTAGTTATATGCTATATATGGATATATGAGAATTTGTACTGGGAACTTTATTAAACACGCCTCAATATGTAACTAACTTTCTTCTGCCACGAAAAGGTGCCCATATATATATATAATTCTGAGCTGATACAATGTCTATAGGTAACCGAGTTTATGCCCGTCAAAAAATAAAGCCAAATAAAAAAGTAAGAATAATCAATCTTGCATGAGAGGTTCAAGACAACAAAATATTTTTTAGAGAGTTTTTGTAGAGATAATTTTTGATTTCCGGTTTGCAAAGGGCCAATTCCAATATACAACGTGTGGGTGGTAGTTGGCGAAAATTGGAGGGCTTTGGGGGTATTATTTCAGATTTAGATTTATTTTTATTTTGCACTCTGTAAGTAGAAAATATTTTATAGGTATATTGATTGGGGTTTTTTATATTTATCCTGATAAGACAACAGGGTTGCTAGTGAATGGATATGCATACAATCTATATATATATATTTTTTTCAAGAACAATGCCTGAAGGGTCCTTTGGCAATAAAGACATTGTTTAGTAAAAAGGGTTAAAACCATTGCTATTGGAAAAACGAAAAAAAGGTGAAGAAGATGAAATAGGTAAAAATGGGGAAACAAACGTGTCATTACAATTGATTGTCTTGCTGAAAATTTTATTGACTTGTTACTGAAGGTAATAACTAATCTGTGAATGATATCGGAAACAGCCTTACAGTTGTTTGCTGAATGCTGAATGCTGAATCTAGAGAGCAGTCTTTCTTTCTTTCCTTTTTTTTTTGCTATGGTACTCCTTTTGACCAAAGCTTCGTAAATACGTATGATGTATATTGTATATTGTATATTGGTGGCTGTAATTCAACACTCTAACTCTTCTGATATGGATTTACGGAGTTCCTAGAGAGTGTACTCTTGTCTCAGGTTTTTTTATTTTTGGAGGCGGGTTGATCTTTTTTAGCAACTTTTAGTCAATGGTGACGATATTGATTTTGCATTTGAATAAAACCAGCGGAAAGAGATCCACTTGATATTATCTGGCTGGAACGGTATAGCGGCGCCTGTTTTACAAATCAGGAAAATGTATGGTAGAGTCAAGTGAGGATTCCGCTTTGGCCTAGGTTTATTGTTTCCGATTAAAATTTCCTAATTGGCATGCATGATAAATTTCCAACACTACTCGTTGGGTTATTCTCCTCCAAAGTAAAGAAAAATGAGCTATGGAAGAAATGAAAGACGTGTAAATAAAAATAGTCCGTGAAAGATTTTGTGGACAAAGTGGGTGAATTGGAATCAAGATAGTTACGAGCAGCTTGGAGTAAAGACTAGACAAGATCTAAACAGAGTATATGTAAAAAAATGATTCTACTTCGTAAAGAAGTAAGCCTCTGCGCTAATTCAATTTATTCTAATCACTAACGTACCAGTCTACCATCGTGAAAATTAAAATGCATCTTCACACACGCCGTTTAGGTGTTAAGTCGAAAAAGAGAGAATTCTTTCGTATTAAACTTTGAATGTCTTCCATGCTAGTATCACCAATCCAAATGCCTTGTCTGGCCGCTTGCTGTACTTTTCGGACAGCTGAGATGCAAGGTTACGCAAGCTGTGTGGTAAGAAAAAACCAAGATCAAAGCTGAGATCCCGAATGGGGAGTCTTTCGGTAGGTGAATCTAATTGCCTGTGAGTTCTTTTAATATACCTAATTACGAGCCAATGAATAACCTTTTCTGGGAATCACATGAGAAGCATCGATCAAGTAGTGACGTGCTGCCTAAGAATTATACTTCTTTAAATTTTTCCGTACATACTCTTTTGATTCTAGCTCTTAGCGCTTGTCTGATTCTGATCTACAGATGAAATACCGTCTAAAAAAAAAAGTGACCCCATCGGGATTCATGCTAAACTGGGCTGATCTTGTAGGAGACATAGACATGTTGGGCAATCATGCCCTTTTTAGGGCAAGTTCAACCCGATATTTTAGCAAATCATACAGGTCAATAATACCAGAGATCAGGGTAAACAAATCACGTTATAAACCTGGTTTAACAGTAAACGGCTCTGGAGTTGCAATGCTCCTATCCAGACTTCAATTAAGGTTTAATCCATCGAAGAAAAAAGCCCTAGTGAATGGCAGGTTCCACCGTACAGAGAATTCACATTGATTAATTTGTTGCTATGCATCAGACGATAGAGAGTGGGGTGTAGGTACGAACAGAGTAGAATATGTAGGTTTGGACCTTTCATTGCTTCAGTTGCTTTTTTCTTTTTTTTCGCTTTCTGGAGTATTGCTTGTAGACCAGCTTTTTATTTTCCCGGAGGTGTTCGCTATGTTTCCGTCTCTGCTGCTTGGATAGTGCCAAATTTATTTTTTTTCGCTCTAAGAGGAAGAAGTATTGGAGCATCAGTTTCTTTCAGCAGAATAGATTCCTGTTAAGTGCTGCTAAATGGTTAAGTTTTCATAGAATAAGCTTACTTTTCTCGGTTACGCGTAATCTGTAGCGACACATTTTGTTGTTATACATTCAGTACTTGTTCTACGAATATCATTCTTAGCTTCTTTCTACCAGTCTTTACATTTTAGCCTCATGCACTCCACTCTGCTCCCCTCATGCGACTTTTACTTTCCTCCCACTCACCGTCAAATAGTGCTTCTTCATATTTCACATATACACCATCATTTAAGCTTTAGATCTGGCTGATGGTTTTGGGGTCCCGTGGCAACACCTTGCCTACAACTTCTGTCAGGGTGAATCATAGAAACGGCTTTTACCAGATAGTCGATGCAGAGATGATATACCTAAAAATTAAATTCAATAGATAACAAATGATAGAGAAATCTAGAAGCCTGAAACATAAAAGGTTAAAACTTAATGCTCTTACATTCTATAGAGATAAAATCATGTGTGCATTATCTTGTCCAAATAACCAATTGCTAAACTGTAATATAGTGCAACAAGACGTATTATCAATAATCCAAACATATTGAAGTAAATGCTAAAAAAAAAAATAAGATGAGAACAAAATTTGGAAATTTTATGGGTATCACGTGTTTTCTTCCCGTGCAAAGTCGTCTTTCTAAAAAGTTAAAATTTGAAAAGCATTTACACTTTTAATCGGCTCGGAGGTATAAGAAGTGGGAGAGAGTGGCATTAAAAAAGAACTGCGCGAGCAAATAATTGAAGAAAAAGGATCCTTGTAAAGCTTAAACACTTGCTTTTCGCAAATCCGGAATTTGCGTTACCTTACTGATAACTGTTTCCCAAATAGTCAGCCCCTTTAAAATTTAAGTTCTGAGGTGCCGTAATGCTGCCGAATCAAAGTTTGTCTTTACACACATTTACGACGATAAAAATATCAATTGCTTTGAAATGGTGCCTACCTAGCTACTCTATATACTGGAAGCTTCTCACATGGGAATGAAAAGGGGGAAAATTGAAAGGAGTGGAAGGAGTCTCTATGTAAACAAATAGTAAGTGATACGAGACGATTCAAACCATTCCCATTCCCCTTTCCCCTTTCCCTGCATCACTACTTATGTCTTAATAAGCAACTCTCAGTAAAAAAATGAAAAGTTCATATACATACACTTACACGTAAAAATAAAATAAATATGATGTTATTATATTGTATTATATTATTGTTATTATTAATTTTCTTGGCCCAGCCGATTATATTTGTAAATGGTATACACTACTTGTTTGTTGTTTTATCAAGTGTACAAGTGTAACTCTGTGTGAGGAATTTCCACATAATAGCTTTGAACAGCTCTTTTCAAAGCAGGGATTAACTTATCCCATCTTAATATTCTAACTTCTTTATCAAAACCTCTTGGTTTCCTCTTTTCATATCCCATGATTCTCTTAGCTAATTCTCCTCTAACATCGTTTGGCTCTGTATCACACATCCTTGAAGAGATTGGTTTCTTCAGCCAAAATGGAACCAAGTTTGATCTGATTCTTCCTCTCTCTTTCCTTCTGACCATTGGTTCATTATCTTGAATTCCAATCAAAGTTTCAACGATCTCTACCACTTCAACAGAAGTTATGTAAAATCTGTAATCATTAGACATGTGACTCGATGGTGGGGTGGACCCTTGGAAATCAGAGTCGTCATCCAAAAGTTGATTATATCCTGAAGATGGCTTTGATGGACATTTTAAACAAGAAACCTCCACCACATCAACACCTGGGCGATTTGGAGGTTGGGCATCAGGGTAGTCAATTGCTGATCCAACAATCAGAAACTTGGCAACAATTGTAGGACCTTCTTGGAATCTTTCGATTCTAATGATTCTTCTCATGTCTAAGTTTTCATTGTAATTCCATTCTGGAGAGCAAATGTCATGGAAGAGTCCATCTACTATTTCCAATTGAACTGGTAACCAAACAGTAGATGGCAGTTGCAGACCTGGAGGTCTACTGGCACTTCCACCAGCTGACATGCCTCTTGCTACTTTCAATTTACGGTATCCAGTAACTGGACCCATGTTTGATGCGTTTTGATTTTGAACCATACCGGCCATTGGTTCATTGTAACTTCTATTAGAGTTGGAGTATTGAGCTTGCAATGTAGAAGATGGTGTATTGTCCATTAAAGGAGTAGGGTATTCGCTATTGGCAATTCTTGAACTGGAAGGTGGACTAATGATTCCACTAACACTTTGATCTTCTTCTCTTTTCTCTTGAATAGTTGCACGGGGGGCTCTATTGAAGGGACTTTGGTAGGATTGCCTACGGTAATACAGAGAATAATCAATGGGGAGTGAATAGTTTCCTACAGCGTCTGCTTGAGGGATGTTACGGTCAAGTAAGTGAGCAGAGTGGTGCTGTTGATAAATATGCTGTTGGATCTGCTGTTGTGGGGTACCATTGCCAGTTTCATTGGTACTTGGGTACATGGTGCTATTATTGAATCCCAGTGCAGACAAGTAATCATTATAACTCGGGTGGTTCTGTGAAGTTGTATTTTTAGAAGAAGTGATGGAAGAAGTGTTGGAAGTAGCTGAACTAGTATTTGAATGATAATCCTGTGATATAGCTGTAGAAGATGGAGGAGTGTTCAATTGATTTCCTGTGATAGTAGTGTTGGAAGAATTAAAATTGTAGCCGGTTGTTGGTGGTAATCCAAAGTAGTTCCCGGAAAGTTGTGCTTCTGGGTATTCCATTCTTGGTAACTCTTTTTGGTCAGAAGTAGGAAATGGAAGGTTATGTTGACCAGTGGAGTTGTATTGATGGTAAGTTGTAGGATAGCTAATTTCGATATTGTTATCTTGGTTATTCTCTAAAATATCATGGAAACGATTATAAGGAACTGGGTTCAGGTAGTACATGACTTATTAAAGCTAGGTTGGGTTTGTATGTTGAAAATCTTTAAAAAACAGAGAATAAAACTGAAGGGTTATGGAACTGAAAATTAATTAGCAGCTTGTGGATACAGTAGACGAGTATCAGCTGGAAGTATATGGCAAAGTACAAGGGATTTCTTAGTAGTATATGTGGTTTTTATTATCACTAAAATCTTTTTTGGAAACTTAATGGACACTTTTGTGACAATTAATTATGATTTGGTTGCAACCACAAGGAATTTAAGTTGTTTATAAATATAAGTTCAAAATTAAAATAAACTATAAATATGAATAAAATTGTCTAATTTAATCCATATATATATATATATATTTATTTATATATGTATGCATGTAAGTATATTAGATATATATTTAATCAACTCAAATAAATTTTTTTTTTTTATAAACATCATTGATGCTTTCATTTGATTATCTACATGGTGCATCATGCTGCATTAATCCGGGCCCCGCCACAAAGTACTTAGCCGCAGAGCTTTGGGGACGCCGCGGAGGCCCCGGTGTATTAAATTAGAAATTATTTTTTGTTGAAGGCTTGTACGCATAGCTGACAGTATATGCAAAGAACAATAATATAAAGTTTATTTGCTTTTTTTCATTTTTTTTATTTTTTTTTCATTTTCATTTGCTTTTTTTTTTTTTCAAAATTTTTATTAGCTCCGTAAATATTAATAGAAACATTGAACTTGGAAATCAAGTAAAATAAAAAAAGCTTTTACCAAATGGAATTCAAAGGCTCACAGGGCATTTCCCCTCCTAAGTTGTAAAATTCGTTCGTTGATAATTTCGGTGATAATACTATGAAGATTGGAAACGAAAGTAGAACATAATTATAGGATATGGTTATTCATGAACCAACTTGGTTATTGGTTAAGTAAGTATGCAAACGCAACCACTTATTCAAATCACGTTTAAAATCAGAGACAAGCGTGGACAAAAATTTGAGACAATGGAACCAGCTTCTGGAATACAAATTATTTCGTCCATACGTCATGTGTGGATTGTATACAGTGCTATAATAACTACTGTACATATATATTCTATACATAAAATACATAATTATTTTTAATAGCTTTTAACAAACTACTTCCTATTCTATATTGTACTTATTATATTCATTAAATTTATTATACTATTTTATATTCATTATCATTCAGTTTGATCATTTCTACACTCTGATTGTTCTTACTTATAATGTCGATAAACGGGGTTTGCTTATGTCGTATATATTTCGTATATTTAATGATCAACTGCAAAGGTATCGGTCCAAGTGAAAAATCATGTGTCTTTTCAAAAAGGCTCGGTTTGAAAACGTAATAGATGCGATATGCTAATGGTTCGATGGCATTTTTCAATATCTCTCTTGAAAACCCCTCCTTCAACCCCTCGCTTAGTTTATAATGCCGTTGGGGGTTGGATTAAAAAATATGTTTTACATCGTAAAATAAGAAAATCAATTAAAAATAAAAATTAATGGCATGCATTGCCATTGAGAGTTGATGCGGAGCAACAAACCAATAAAGAAAGTAAAAAAAATAAAGTATACACACACATTTTTGAAAAAATTTTACAGTTAGCAAAATCCAACATTTATTCAGGGAATCAAAGGAAGGATTGAGTAAGTATGGATTTATTACGTTCAACATTAACTTTTTATTTTTTTTATTTTTTTATTATACTTTTTTTCTGTACTGTTTAGTTATTTAACTATTTATTTTTTGTTCATGCCGTTCGGTTTATATTGCCCATTATATGTCAATTATTGGTCAAAACTGGAAGGTGATACACATCGGGAACATACTTAAAACAATTTTTTTAGTGTAAATAGATATGTTGCATAGCTATTGAATTATTAAATGTGTCAAAAAGGTGTATTGGCCATCGTTTTACAAAACGATAATATGTAAAAGTAACTGTTGGACCATTAATGAATTAATAGATTTGCAATGAGTTAATGTGAAAAATCTGATTCTATAAAATATCGAAAAACACTCTTGGGACTTGACACGGTCATGTGTGTGGTAATTCGTTAAATAGATATGTTGTGACATGTCTAACATAGCCTTAGTATCTAATGCGAGACTACGTTTGGGCATTTACAAATTCAGAGTATCCATATTGCAAATGCATAACTGCTTATTCCAAAATATGGCCTACCACGCTATCTCGCCACGCTATCTGCACTTGGAATAATAGAGAAGGTGGATGAAAATTAATTAGAATTTAAAGGTGAAATGAAGATAACAGATTGAAGTTCAGAAAGAGAAATAATATTGGAAGTTCGTGTTGTTAAAGTTTCCATAAAAAATCGAAAACACACCTATTCTTATTGAAGCACACTTATGCTGCATCCTAAAAGGCTTTTATTGATCACGGTGTTTTCTGGAGCAAAATTACAACCGGTATGGTGCCATAAATAAAATAATAACATAGTTATGATATAGCCATCACTTAAATACAACATAAACATAGAACAAACTTACATATACAACATAGACAGTATGCATAGCTATACAAGGGAAACTATAACCACCCTCCAGGTCCACATTGACAGGCGAATATCACTCATTGATTTCTGAATACGAGCTCTATATTTTATCCATATTTGATATCCTTCTTGCGTTCACATATTACTTCATCTTCTCTGATCTACCGTGTTCTTCCACTACCTTCTCTTGTGTTTAATGAAAAATCCGTTGAAACAAACAAAAAAAGAAACAAAGACACATAAAAAAGAAAAGCATAAAAAGGAAATATCAAAAAATAAAAAGTTAAAAATAAATATGTGGAAATTTAAATAAATAAAAAGACTCAAAATATTGTTTTTTTTTGGTCTTGATTGTCGTTGCTAACATCCGGATAAGCAAACTTCCACAACTTCAAAACTTAAATCGCCGATCTTGGCAATCTGTCTGACTCTCCTGACTCTGAATGGTAATCATGAGCAACGTCGGTCCGGATGGTGCATAATACCTTGATTCGGTTTGCGTTAGCACATTGCCGCTCTGATGATTCTTAGATAGCTTCTTAGGAATTTTGAAGACTGTCTAGATCAAAAATGTAAATAGCTCATATAGAGCAAGTTTGAAGAAAGATAAAAAAAAACACGAAAAGTCAAACACAAAAACACGCAAAACAAATGAAAAAAAAGCTACATCCCGTACAATAAAGAAGAATAAATACGATACGAAAGGAACAACTTTTTTTCTGAAATATCAATATAACAATAAGGAGTAGAGATGTGTTATTATTTAAGGAACTATTGTCGGATTATATTAAAGTTGAATAGATTTAGGTTTGATTTCAATCTGAATAACGTCAATATAGACGGGTGGCTTACCGGTTTTTCATGTAATTATTTTTTTCATGATTACTTCTTTATTATTTCTCTTTTTTTTTTTGCTACCTTACGGTTTCTCCTCTTTATGTTACTCCTCCTGTCATCTAATGTCGCTTCTATCAAAAAGTTTTACTTTATTACTGACGTAACATGTTTGTTCATCCCTATTGTTTTCTCTTATTAGTTGTGCTGCATTTTTGCTGCAAGTATATCTCTGAGTCTAAGTGAGTTCTCCGAAATTTAGCTTGTCCCCGTCTATATCACCAAGTACATTTAGCCAGTGTTGCATCCACCCAAAGAGGAAATTGCAAAAGTAACAATAAACATAATATATTTCATCCGTAAGGTTCCTTTCCAAAAATAAAACTTGCAAATATCACCAGCTATTATGTTTGCAGCATATCGGTAATGCCTTTTCCATGCATCATTATTATTTACGGTGACTTTATCCAATAATGAAAATAGCCTGGGAACAATTGAATGTTAGCAGAAAATAGTGTGACTAAATAAGAAACTAGAATCTTTCTGATGTCATCACATTACCTAAGCGTCAATTGGAACCTCCGTTGATTAGTCAGAGCCTCTCTTCTCTTCAAAGTTCCTCTTATTCTTCGTTTTATTTCGAGCTTAGATTGCACACTGTGGTATGATAGGTGTGGATTGCAGCCAGATTCTAGCAGCCAAAACGTGATTGGGGGGTAGTGTTTCAGCTGTTACCCGTGGATGACGATCGACATCCGTCTTGATATTCGAAAATTGTTTCATTTGCATGAAATCTTTTATTTTAAAGCCAATAAATATTCAAAAATAGAAAGTTGAATTCAAGTTGAATTCCAGTTTCCTAAATTGATGTTTGCAATTATGTGTCTAACGATGTCATATTGCCATCTTAAGGCTGGTCGGTAAAAAAACAAATCAAAGACGTAATTAAGACGTATTTTGGCAGTGGCAAATCTACTGTGTCTTTGGTTTCGTTACTTATTATTCCCTGTCAAATGCACTACATGTTTTCCTGCTATTGTGATTCAATTCTTCTAACCATCTTGTGTTGTCCTCGTGCTAACAACTTTCGGGTTCTAGCATATACGAGTGATCGTACGATGGATAAAAGGTATCAGCTTTTGCATGAAAAAAAGTATTGTAATCATATGAAGAAAGGCCAAGAACAAGATAAGGATAAGAAGAATGTTAGAATATAAAAAAACTAAGCATTACTAAGAAGGTCCTAATTTTTAACTAGCCTCCAAAATTTCTTCTATCTTTTAGTTTAATGTTGGCTATCTTTTAATAGAAACACGTTTAGTCTAATTGTATTACCAAAGTTTTTTTACATAACCAACATCTTGTTTAAAATTGTATTGAATATATATGAAACCATGCATCGATTTCACAGTTGAAAAATTACCAAAAGTTATCATTGAAGGAAATAAATGAAAATTAATAATAGGATAAAATTGTCAAAAAAAAATACTCGTTGATGCTAAGAGTTCAATATTTTCCTGCCTAGCATAATCCTCTTAATATATTACGGAGCATACCTTATGTTGCAACTTCGCTTAATTAATGTAATATTGAAATCTTTAACAACAACAATAATAATAATAAAACTCGATCGAATTCTAATGCATTACATTAATTATTAATATCGGAAAGCTTACAAACAAAACAAAAAATAGTCGTCCCCAATATAATACGCCGGATAAGGTGGGATCAATTCATTATTGAAACAAACAAACGTACATCATCTTTCATCTTTCATCTTTCATATTTCATCTTTCATCAATTTACAAATTCACCTTTGATTCCAAAACTTAGTCATAGCTCTTCTAGATCCAATATAGTCTTTGAAATTAACTATTTCTTGTACTTTGGATAGTATTTGTTGAACAAGTAAATGTCCAATCCAACTAATCCCGCAATGGCGGCTCCTTGAAGACCTAAAATGACTGGATTTTCAGTCTTGATCTTGTTTCTTTCCAAAAATACAGCATAACCAGCAGCAATTGCACCTACACCAGCAGCAACTTGAGCCACAACAACTGGATTTTCCAATTCCTTTTGAGTCTTCTGGGAAGCTTCGACAGTTGAAGAAGATAAACTGGCCAAAGCTGACAGAACTTTGTCAGAAACAGACTTGGACAATTCTTTCAATCCTTTCAAAAACTCTTTTTCTTTTTTCTCTACTTTCTTTTCAAGTACTGGGAGTTCCTTTCCAACATCATCCGCTAATTTATCAGTTTCCTCCTTCAATTTCTCGAACTCTTCCTTTGGGAATGAAGTTATACCACTGTTTTCACCAGGTGTAAAAGTTTCTTCTAACTTGGCAGGTTCAGGGATCTTTTCTGCAACCCCAGTTGGGCCTGACAGCGCAGCAACTTCAGCGTAGGACGACATTATATCACACGTCAATTACAATAAAAAAAATTTTACCTTATTGGTTTAAAATTTGGGGTTATCTCTATCTACTGGAATTAGATGAAGAGATCTGAAATTGGATTCAAATGACTTTGTAGTAGTAAAATTAACTGGAAAGGGAAAGATAATTACACTTAGTCGACAAAAATACTACGAAACAAAAAAAAAGACTGTTTTCTTTTCTGGTAGCAACTTTAGCAGCAACTTTCTCCTAATAACTAAAAAAAAATTGCCTCTAAAAAATGCCCTTTTGGCTACCCCCTAGATATCACGCTACATCAGTGCACCCAGTAGTCCAAGAAAAAGATAACCTGATAACCCCAGAAAAGGGCATTTTGTTGTGCATATAGTTAGCCGCAGACCGCAATCTAGCTGCTTTTTATTCTATCTGGAACTTTCTGGGAAAAAAATAATTTTCAAGGGAAATGTTCAGGTATTAAAAAAAAATTAAAATAAAAGCTTTGTGGCGGCACGTAAAAGGGAAAAAAAATGCTCTTGCTAAACTCTGGGGTCTGAAGTAAATAAATTGCCCATTTTTAGTTTTTGTAATATTTTTGGTCTGTAAGGGTATTTCAAATATAATTTAAAAGATACGTTTTTGTTCAAGAAAAAAGTCAAAAAATAAAATTTAAGCAAATCTAAATCTTGAAACATGTATAATATATGTCTTGGACAAAAACTGTTGATTAGATAAGATAGATAAAACCGATCGTTTCAGAGAGCAGCGTAGTAATTTCAATAACATCTCTTCTTCCTCCTCCCCCCCCCCCCTCCCCCACTTCCATCCCCAACCCTTCCATTTTCTTAAATTGACGATTTTTTTATTTTTGGAATTCGGTAACTTGGAAAGTTTCCCGGAGAGGCGAAGAAAAATTTAGCGATTGTTCTTTTTTTTAAAAAAAAAAGCTGGTAGTTGGATGGTGACAACTGAAAGCATGGGTTATGGCTACCTTACATGTATTGAAAAATAGTTAAAAATAGTGCAATTATAGCAAATTAAAAATTAGTATATGCAAAAAGTTGCCTGGTTCCTGTGATGGTTGTCGTGTGTTTGTGAGCTCCCTGCCCCCCTGCCCATTAAACTATAATGATAACGGTCGGTGGTGTGCCTAGGACCATCTACTCCATTAAATCAAAAATAAAAAAAGGTTTAAAACTTTGAGATACAGACAGCGTATCTGCAGAGTATTTTACACACTACAGATAGACAAAAAGCCAAAGTTACAAAAAAAAAGACGAAAAAGATAAATAAGACAAAGAAAAACAACAAAGGAAAATGCATGATCGTTTGTGCAGTTTTTCTCTCTTGGTAACCATAATTTGTTTATCTCTGTGACCTCAGTTTACTCCACCGAACAGGTTCTGTTTTTCTATTCTTCGATATAATTTCAAATATCCACTAATTCAGTAATTTGCGTCTTTTATGCTACCTCTTTTGCATCCCTGGAAACGCAATATCTAATTTCAACTTTTCCTTGTTTCTCTAAAAAAAGCTGTCTGGGAAGAATTATGATTTAGAACAATAGCACACTAATTGAGTAGGCAAGTTTAACAGAAAATAAGGAGCACTCCTTAGAAGTATACACTCTTGTGCCTAACATTAAAAACTATTCTACGAAACTATTCTGCAAATTGAGCTTAAAAAAAAACAACGTAAAGGCTGAATTATGAAGTAGAATGGAGAAGAAAAAATAATTAAATAAAAGTTTTGTAAATGTAATTGACTTTTTTTGTACAAACTCTTATAAACCCTAAATGAACCTATATTATTCTTAGTAACAAAAATACGGCTTGAATGTAAAATGTCCGGGAAAGTGGTATTAAGAGGATTGGCTGCTTGTCTTTCATTGTATATACTTTTACTTTGTAATTAAGATTTGGATCCCAAAGAACCCCTACCACGTGGATACTTTATTTATCTTAGTTATTGTAAATTGGACTTCATTATACAACTAACTCTACTGATCAATATCTCCTTATTATTCCTAGTGTCTCTGATCTAGTATCTATTATATATATGTTTCTTGTTTTGTACATTGCGTAATTGATCTATATTTAACGCCTATACAAACCACAACCCCGGGAAAAAAGTATGTTTGCGGGATGACGCTTGGAAGTTGCCAGTAAATTTTGCGTGCGTGGAGTATCCTCCTCTCAACTCAAATAACGAAAGTTTTTTTTTATTCTTATAAATCCGATATCGTCATATGAAATTGCATCATGCACATAGCCCACTCAAATCTTATAAACCCGATGGATAAAAATAGTCTAAAAAGCCAAAAGAAGGTTCATCAAGTATAATAAAAATGGCTGCATCTAGAAAGATATAATCACTGTAAAAAGTCCAAAACAAGCATTCTTGCCTATACATTCTACTATTTGAGTTCATAACTTCCGTGAATCGAACCACTTTTGGAGAAATTATGGAGAGCTAATAATAGGTGATACGGAAAAAAGCTCTTGATTACTAATAAGAATAGCAATTCTTGCCTAAAGAATGTAATTGATGATATTAATGATGGTCACATTAATTAACGACAGTTAATTATCTTTCTTTTCTGCATCTTGATGATGCCAATTTTTTGTACTGATCTCTAAAATAAAATACCCACTTTAAAGCTCTCTAAAACGCTTTCAACGCGGTTTCAAGCTCGCTTCTTTAAGCTACAAACTTGATTCTTTAGACTTTTCTCGACCCATTAATATTCTCCATGTCCTGTCAGGTCTCTTCGCATCTTACAATTTACTACTAATGCACTTCTGTTTACTGCTTCTTTGCTACTTCAAAATCCGGAACAAAAGAGTATCGTTATCGCTGGCGTAAGTGTTTGTTTATCCTGGTCCTACTTTGCTCAGATCGGAGAGACATGTCTCAGTTTCGGTCAATCTTTTAGGCCGACCTCTTTTAGCCTCTTGTAGCATCCTTGACTGGAGTACAAGAGACTCCCGCAGCGCCTACTTCTTGTCTGCTGTGTACCAGTCCTCCCACTTACCGTAACCCACACACTTGAGAACAGGACAATCAAAACAATCAAAATGAACACTATATTTTGTATGCAGTCGTAAAGGGCTGTACCCTTGTTATCACGTGTCATATTTATCTCACCAATCTATCTCCAAATTTAACACCAACCCAGCTTTCCCATATAAAATCATTTATATAATACTGTTGACCTGCATGCAGGCATCAAATTTTTCATATTTCCTGCATCTAAATTTTTTGCAGCACACTCGCCTCTTCCGCCAGAAAAAAGGGAAATTTTTTTCTTGCTTGAAACTCCATCAACAAGTTTGTCGATTGAAAACCACCACCCCCGGCTTTCCACGTAACATTCCGATTAAACATGTCTGCTCCAACTGAAGCTCCAAAGAGAAGATTCGGCGGTCGTCCAAGAAGAGGCGGTAGAAGAAATGATGAAGAAAAGGGATGGGTCCCAGTCACCAAGTTAGGTAGATTAGTAAAGGCCGGTAAGATCTCATCTATGGAAGAAATTTACTTGCACTCTTTACCAGTCAAGGAATACCAAATCATTGACCAACTCTTACCAGAATTGAAGGATGAAGTCATGAAGATCAGATCCGTTCAAAAGCAAACCCGTGCTGGTCAAAGAACCAGAATGAAGGCTGTTGTCGTCATTGGTGACTCTAACGGTCACGTTGGTTTAGGTATTAAGACCGCTAAGGAAGTTGCTTCTGCCATCAGAGCTGCTATCATCATTGCCAAGCTTTCTATCATTCCAATCAGAAGAGGTTACTGGGGTTCCAACTTGGGTGCTCCTCACTCCTTACCAACCAAGGTTACCGGTAAGTGTGGTTCCGTTGCTGTTAGATTGATTCCAGCTCCAAGAGGTAAGGGTATTGTTGCCTCCCCAGCTGTCAAGAAGTTGATGCAATTAGCTGGTGTTGAAGATGTTTACACTACTTCTTCCGGTTCCACCAGAACCACTGAAAACACCTTGAAGGCTGCTTTCGTTGCTATTGGTAACACTTACGGTTTCTTGACTCCAAACTTATGGGCTGAAACTGCTTTGGTTGCTTCTCCATTGGAAGTTTACGCTGATGAAGCTTCTGGTTCCAAGAGAAGATACTAGGTTAGTTAATGTATATTAATTGCTTATAATCATATCTTAATCATCCAAAATAGTAGCATCTCTATAAATCAACTCTATCATCTAACTACATCCACTTCAATCGAACTTAATCCAACGTAATCTAATCATAATCCACTTTTATCCAACTTATTCAACTTTAATCGACTTCTCTATCACTTTACTTAATCCAGCTCTAATCTTTTAACTTATCCTTATTATAGTATCAATGAACCTACTACGTTGTACTATCCAAAAACTCTTACTTATATTACATGCTACTTATATGATCTACACGGATTAGCTTATATAACTTCTCTATTATTCTATTACTTGTTCATTACTTCTATTACTTTCCTGTCGTTATCCATGAACGGTCAACGTTCTCTACGGTGTCTTTTTCTTTTGACTTTTTTTATTATACATTATATTTTAATATTTTAATTATACCTTTTGTTTAATTATACCTTTTGTTTAACTTTAACTTTAACTTTGCTATACTTTGCTATACTTTTGTATATACTTTTGAATATACTTTTGAATATACTTTTGAATGTTTGGACATCGGTAAGATAAAGGCAACCACTGGTGGAGTCAAGGAGCCCTGCTATGGCTAAGTTTTGCTGGGCTCAGTTTTGAACGGCTTGTTCCATGACTTCATCTTCTGGTACAGCAAACACTCTACCAGTACTACCAGGATAGTCCTCCTTACGCCAGGTATTGGTTTCCAAGACCTTACGTCCTTCAGGGTGTCTAAACATACAAACCTTGTTGGTACAGTTCAGACCAAATCTACAATCTTCATCGATAGGGTGCAGGAAGAAGCAATCAAGACGAGTACAATTGGCACCTTCACGACATTTGACTGGAGTAGTGGCATGTCTCTTATTACACTTGAAATTGGTACAACCAGCTCCAAATTTACACTGTTCCAAAGATGGCTGGAGGGTAGCTGCAGGAGCTGAATGTGCTGCTTTGGCTGAAGCGGCGGCGGCAGCAGCAGCAGCGGCGTCGTATATTGGAGAAGGATGGGCCTTGGCACAGTTTGGATCTCCACATTCTCTGCCCCAAACACACCATTCATTTTGGGTGATTTGCTGTGGAATTTCATTGGCCGGGGTAGGATGGCCAAAGAGACATGTTTCCTTGGAACACCTCTTACCGAATTTACATGGCATGATGGTAGTATTCAATTGGGCTTGCTTTTGGGCTCTTTCAACGGCTTTCTTTTCCTGGTATTCCTTCTTCAGTTGTTCCAACTTGGCCATAAGATCGGCATCTTCAGAAGGATGTAAGAAGTTACAAGTACCTGGAGCATTCAAACAGTTTGGATAAGCAAAGCAAACCTTGGTTGGATGGGCCAATTCACAGTCCTTATTGGTACAGTAGGGGAAATCAGGACATCTACCCTTTGGTTTATTCCCAGCAGCTGTCTTGTTGATGTTCCCTTGGGCCAAGGCACGTTCCAAGTTGGCGGCGTTTTTCACCCCAAACAGCTTCTTTCCCTGTTGGGTATTCTTGCCTTTACCGATCCCACCAGCGCCAGTTGGCTTCTTGCCCTTAGGGCCCAGTGGGAATTGCAACATAGGATGGAAGTTGGGCATCTTAGGAGGCACCTGGATCTGAACCTGTTGATGGACTTGGTGTTGCTGTTGGTCCTGGTTCTGTTGTACTTGCTGCTGGAAAACAGATGGAGTAGCAACCCCGTTTCCTTGTTGGCCCTGGCCCTGCTGTCCCTGTTCAACTTGTTGTTGGAACACAGACAACTGGGGAGGGTCATTCATCTGGACTTGTGGTTTAAAAGGATTGGCAATTTCGACAGCTGGTACAGCTGGCTGTTGTTGTTGTTGTACTACTGGCTGTTGCTGCTGCTGTTGTTCTTCGTTCTGTAACCGGGAAATTTCGCCTAAAACCGTCGTTATAAACCCAGTATCCATGTTGCATTCCACCAACCCAGTCACATCTTTTACGATGTTTTCAGGAGTGGCGTTGTTACCAATCAGCACTATTATGAAGTCGGCAACATCTTCTGCATCATCTACTATACCAAACTTGCCTTGAAGTTCGCTCATCAAAGGGCCCTTGAGCTGTTGGGCTACTCTTCCTTCAGGGTTAAAATTCATCGTTCTAGTTGGTGGCCAAAAAGATTTCAGAAAGTGCAAAAAACAATTTTTGTAGGGGCAATGATGCCTGTGTGCAGGACGCTGACTTATCCTAAGTGGGATTTGCCTAATCGGGACAGGCTGGTTGCAGAGGATGACGGTGGGGAAGAAGGCTACGAAGATGGGTGTATCTTATAAGGTAGGTAGATGCTATGGGTTGTGTTTAAAAGGTATAAACTGTGTAAATTGTGTATAAGGCTAAACTTTTGAATTTTGGGCTTTTTCTGCTTTCACAATATCTTACTGTATACTTCCCCAGGATGTGAAATCCACACCAAATATACATATATATATTAAAGAATAGAGAAGAGATGTCTAAATTATAGATACACTGATACACCATGATTTTGTGACATATATTTGTATTTATGTTAGTATATATATGAATTTATGTATATATTTATTTATCTGTTACACGAGTTGGAAGATCTCTTCGTTGACCAGCCCCAAAAGCTCCTTGATCTCTTCTACTATATTGTCTAGCTCCTCTGAGATCTTGGTCACAACCAAAATATACGAATATAACAAAACGTAGTCTTCATTGGTCAACTCAATGCTTTCAGAGTATAGATGGTCGCTCCTGATCTTACTCAACTTGTTCAACATTCGGTCTTTGGCATGCTCTGTCGATGCTGGTTTATTTGGAAGTGGAAACCCTAACCGTAAGGCACTAGCTATCATATAGAATATTAAAAATATCCGATGCTCTACTTCTTTCCTTTCATCGGAAATAAATTCCAATACGTATCTTTCGTTATTACTTAAATTTGAATCTGATTGAATCATTAAATTCATATTCAGAAATGCATCCAATATCTTTGAAGTACTGGAAAGTAACAGTTGATATCTGTTTGTTGGGAAAGCACCTTTCAATCTAAATTCCAATGGTGCTTGTTTTAATAACGTCTTGCATTCTTCAAGTAAATCATGAAGTCCCTTTTGATCTTTCAAACCGGTCAATTTCCCTTGTTCATAATCTAATGGGTCACTATTCCAAATAACCCCCATTCTTAACCAGAGGATAGTCAATCCTCTTTTCAATCTTTTCCGAGCACTATTAGGAAGAAAAAGGTTGGTCATAGTTAAAGCCCAAACAATACCAACTGAAACACTTATAAATCGATGGAATGCAATGTCTCCTATAATTGGATCATCCCCTCCTTCTCGACCATCTTCTGTATCCTTTTGCGTCATACTGTAAGAATATAAAGCAGTCAAATTATACGCCAACAAGATAAATCTACCAAATGGATTGTTTGCTTTCCAAAACATTATAATATTGAAACTTGGAATGGCTAAACAGAATCCACCTAAAAATAAAACATAAACATTCCCATCGGTTAACCACCAAAGGAAATATGCTCCAAAGCATCCTACAAAAGTACCTAAGATTCTCCATTTAACCGTCATGGTTGTTCCACCAACCGATTTATTCATCATAATACAATATACGGCCAACGCCCATTCTCCTCTCCATTCTTCAAACAACTCCTTTGTACGAGAAGTAAATGCAAATAATGATAAGAAAAGAGCCCCCAAACCAACTCTGAACCCAAATTGTGCATCGGTTCTTTTAAAAACATTAAGGGTTTGCCAAATTCCATAGGTGAAAGCTTGTTTTCTTCTTTGCACAATATCTTGCTGCTCTTGTTGTTGTTGTTGCAGTTGCTCCACACCATTGTTATTTTCATATTGCAGACGGAAGTTATCCAAGGCATCATTGAGATCTTCTTCTATTATAACGGTATCAATAGGTCTGATTTCGTTAAACCTCCACAGCAACAGAGATTCCCTAGCATCCTGATATTTTTCAGAAAGTTTTAAAAACTTCATTAATTCTCTGGAAAATTCCCCCAACAATGAGCTGAAATTCCCACAACATGCAGTTACTTCTTCTTGATCTGCTTTTAATAATATATCTACATCAGTGAAGGCCTCTTGACTATATAATTTTGCAAATGATTCTGATTGCTTCTCACCATACAATAGTTCAGCTTTACTTAATGATCTTTGAAATGGTTCCGTTGGAGCAAACTCTTTACTTTCTTCGTTATAGTTTTCAAAAGGAACTTCTTGAAGTATCCCTTTCATTGTGAAAATAAACAGTTTAATCAGTGGAGCCAAATAATATACAAAGAGATCAAATAATTGCAGAGATGTAATAGCTGAATTACCATGTTTCAAAGGAATTGAAATTGGAATTTTGGTCATATTTTCCACCAGCTGGGATAACTGGAAAGGAAATTCTTCGTTTAAAGATGAATTTCTTGAAGTAACACTTTGATTATCATCTTCAACCTTATTTTCATGTAACAATGACCATTGCATTTCCACTGAAGATCTTATGGCCTGAATATGTCTTGCTAAAGATTTTGTTGTAGAAACAAGTTCAACGAACACCTTGTATTCGGCTCTTCTACCTTTCAAAGTTAATTCATAGGCAGCTTCTTCCAAGTCCTTATTTAATTGAGTAATATTACTATTTAAGCGATTGAACCAATCGATATCTTTAGCCAGCAAATTTTCTCCATTAAGAAATCTATTAGCAGTGATCAGAAGTAAAGCACTTAAGATATTGAACAGGTCATTTAAATGCTTCCTTAATTGTACTACAGCTCTAACTGGCCAAATTACAAAGCAACATACTACTGAAATAAAGCAACCAACTGCAACACAAGTAAGAGTCAGCACGATCCTATCAACCGGGATCTTCGATGCATTTAAAGACCCCTCTTTAATGATACAGGCGACAATTGAAATTGAAGCCAACAGGCACGAGGTGTTAAAAGTAGGTTTGTTTACTTTTTGTTTCATAAAAGCAATAAATCCCAAGGCTATCAGACAAATCAAAAGGTCAATTGCATAGCATATCTCGTCTTCGCCGATTCTATAGAAATACCCAGAAAGCGACAGGCAGCCAAACGTAACAAAGCAAGTGAACAACATCAGGGCTACAGCGTAAGTGAGTGATTGAATCATAGAGCCACTAGACCTCAGTGGATGGAAATACACCGCTACAGTAGCTACAAGATGCTTAGAATCGGTGTTACCCAAGATTCTATCGAAAGACCCCCAATAAACAGCCAAGGAAGCTATAGCATAGGCAATTGCACATTTCAAGACCTGATGGAACTCGTCATTGCTTAAAATTTTCACTGATTTCCTTTTCCATTTCTCGAAGAATGTAACAATTCTGCTTCGAGTGTTGTTATTGCCAATAAGGAAAGTAGCTTCACTACTGGCAGCAGAAGAAACAGGGATGATGTCATCGTTACGAAACAAGAAGCTCTCGAAGCCCAAGCTGAACTGAGAATAAGATCTTTGAACCCGCTCTCCAGTTCGAGCTATAATAACCAGAGCCTGGCCCTGGAGCTGTCGATTACCTACACCTCTTCTACTATCTGAAATGGCGCTAGATCTTTCTATTGCAGCAGAGTTAACTGATGAAACGTTAGAAGTAGACGTAGAAGCAGAAGTAGAAGCCGAATGGCCATTATGAATATTATGATTATGAATATTATTAATATTATGATTGTTATTGTTTTTGTTGTTGTTATTTTGGATATTTTGGATATTTTGAATATTATGGATGTTTTGATTGCTTTTAACAGCAGCCGTAGAACTGGAAGCAACAGTAGAATTACCCATGGCATTCAAGGCATTGTTCATGGTATTCATGGCATTCATGACACCGACGTTGCTATTGCCACGTAGCAATGGTTTACGGGCAGCACTGCTATCCAGACTCGACGTCTCTCGGTCTGCTAGTGGCGCCGACGGCGTTCCTATCAGACCGTAATTGCTCATCCCTTTCTGCCACCTATCAGCCAAATATCTACCAACTATACACCAATTATATGCCAACTATATACCAATTATATACCAATTATCTGTTCTCTAAGCCCAGACAGATGTTCTCAAACACACAATCCCTACCGTCGATACAATACCAAGTACAAATATAAAGATAAATAAATGTGATTACAATTATAGATGTTGCAAAAGAATATTTCATTTATTTATTTTCTTGCTTCCTTATCGCACAAAAAGGCTATAAAAGGCTGCTTAGCGAAGAGATGCGGCTACCCCACATCACCCCACCCACCGCCTACCAACCACCATTCATCCACCATCATTCATCTTATCCATGTAGAGTTATATATATCATCTAGCTTCTAGTTCTGATAGCTTGTTCTACTAGCTCTAAGAATCTCCCTCCAGGAATCTACCTCCAGGAACCTACACAGCTTCTATCTAGCTTCTACGCAGCTTCTATACAGCTTCTCTACTGACTCACTAGAAGAGTTGCCACTCTTCTAGTTTCTCTAGTTCACAGTTTATATTCGTCAAGTCATTCTTGAATGCCCCCATCTCTATATACAACTAATTAGGGCCCTATTATTTTCATTTTCATCTACGAATACTAAAAAATACATCATTTCACATCTTCCACACCAATAATCTCTTCGAAAAGCTTCTGGCACGGAACGGTGGCATCGAGTCTAGCACACAACAAATAGACTCCACTCAACTTACGGTGAAGCGAGTAGGTTTCTTCTGGAGGTGGAGTAAGACGTTCATTTAACATGAGACTAATATTGCCTCTTACTCTATCGGTTACAGTTTGGTTTTTAAACAGGAATGGTTTACCTTGGTTATCATGTGGAGAGAAGACTTCTCCCAAGACCATGACCGAATCTATATGGGCATCTTTCATGGCTTGCAGTTCCAACCCGGTCAAATACCCCAATTTTTTCAGGTATTCTTCCACGCCTTTTCTATCTTTACGAATCAGAGCTCTTAAGACTCCAATGTAATCAGCCACAAACTCGTCACTGAAATCTCTAGCAGCACCGAAATCCAACAATTCAATTTTCTTGGTTTTCTCGTTATACAAGAAATTGGCCCAATTAGGGTCGGTTTGCATGAATTTATAAGTGGCTATCTCTTGTAAACAGAGCTTCATGATCTGGGTGGCAATCCAATCTTTAGTGGGTTGATCCCAATTACCTTTAACGATTTCTACTCCTCTCATTCTTTCCATGGTAAGAACGTGTTCACCGGATAAGGCATTGAACACTTTTGGAACGGCAAAGTTGGGGTCATCAGCCAACATTTCCCGGAATCTAATAAGAGATTGGGCTTCTCTAATGTAATCACATTCCCATTTCAATTCCACTCTAGCGTTGGCAATGGTCTTATCAAGGAATAAACCTTTTGGAAGTAACAGAGATGCAGTCAAGAGAAGCAAGATATTGTTCAAATCAGAATCAATGGAATCAGAAACTCCAGGGTATTGAACTTTAACTACGACGGGGGTCAAATCGTCCGTGACGGCAGTATGGACCTGACCAATGGAAGCAGCAGCAATGGGCACATCATCAAACAGAGCAAACAAGCGAGGTCTCCATTCATGGCCAAGCTCCTTGGACATCACCTGTTCCAATTGGCCCTTTGGCATATAATGAGCCAGGTTTTGCACTCTCAAGAGAATCTGCTGGATCTCCTTCGGCAAGATCAGACTATCCTGGAAACTCATGAGTTGCCCCACTTTCAAAGCAGCACCACGCATCTGGCTGAATTTCTTGGTCATTCTTTCGATATTTTGGGGAGAAAGGATCATCGATTTAAGTGAAAGCGAGTTATGTTCACCCTGGGCGACCTTCTTGATCCCATGGTGGGCAGCACCCAAGGCCATACCGGCACCCAAAGTCCCGTAATGGAAGATTCTGGCGATCCGAGACGAAGGGACTTCACTTTGGGTCATTTCGATCTTTGGCTTTGGTTTGTGGCCGACTCTCTTCACCTTCTTTTCTGGTTGTTCTACCTGGTCGCCAGCGGCAAATTTATCATCAGTTACACTGGAAGAGGCGTTCAATCTTGAGTTGGAGACGTACCTTATGGATTGGATGTTGAAACCCAAGGCTGGAGAAGCTCTGGTGTGGTATTGTCTCTTCCCGAGTTCTGAGCCAGCAGCTGAACTAGCTGAGCCGGAAGTAGCTGAATCAGTAGCTGAATCAGTAGCTGAACTAGCAGCTGATTCATTGTTGGTGGATGTAAATGGCTTGGATCTGGCATCATCGCTAGCAGACCTTGCCGAGGCCCACATGGAGGCATGGGTATCCGGAATGAAGGTACGAAAAACCGGCTCTAAGTCTTTCCTGGCGATATCTACGGCCCCACAGGCAACACGAACAGCCTGAGACGCGACCACACCGGCTTCGTACAACGACTTGGACATGGAGGTTTTGGATGGAGAAGAGTGAAGTTTTGGCTGCCAAATTTCACAGCCCCCACTCGTAGAAGCCGAAAGTGGGAGCCCGCGTCCCGACGGGCGAGGGGAGGGTAAGCGTGGGAGCAATGAGCCCAGAGAGCAACCAAAGAAGTACACCCAAATAAGAAGAAAGACGCGAGCTGAGAGGAGAGACTGAGAAAGAGGAACTAAAACGAGAGCAACAATACAGAAAATGGGAGTAAAAGAGTAATATTAGAGTAATCTATAAGGCCTAGTGAATCCTAGTGAATCCTAGAGAATCCTATTATACCTAGAGTAACCTAGAGTAACCTAGAGTAACTTACAGTAACCTAGGAGAATATAGTGATATACTTCATCTGTTCTACTCTTCACGTGCCAATTCTCCTCTCTTCTCTTACCTTACTCTCTTAATCTTTAACTCTCTTACTCTTTCACTCTCTCACTTACTCCAAGTTTACTCTCTTCTGCTCTCACTACCTACTTACACACTCACTTACTCTTTTCTTCTCTCTTACTCACTACTTATACACTAACTTTCCTTCCTCTCCCTCTCGTCTTGCTCATTCTTTGTATTCGTTGCTCATTCCACTACGCCCTCTCGTCCCGTTTAGCCTGCCATCCTCCTACCTTTTGCTCATCTCATCTCATCCCGCGATAGCGATTTCGAGTTTCTTTGAGTTTTCATTCCTCACATATAACTCGTACAACTCTAACGTATAACTCTAACGTATACCGTATAACGTATACTGATTGTTGTTTGTTGTTTACCTGATGACCGATAGACCACCTAAACGCGCCAGAATCGACTCGGTGGCGGAACTCGTCGCCGAAGAAGCCGAACAGCACCTCAGAGATCACCCTCATCACTCGCCTGCCCCAGAAGTCCCACCTCCTCACGATGATGGTGAATTTAAGGGCTTTGTAAGACACCACACCACCCAAGAACAGGCAGAAAAGTTGGAAGACGGTCCAAACAACGCCTTCACCGGTACCCAATTCTCCCAAAAATACTTTGATATCTTGAAAGTAAGAAGAGATTTACCAGTCCATGCCCAAAGACAACAATTTCTTGATATTTTCCATCTGACTCAAATCATGGTCTTTGTTGGTGAAACTGGGTCTGGTAAAACCACCCAGATTCCTCAATTTGTTCTTTACGATGATATGCCTCATTTGGCTGGAACTCAAGTTGCCTGTACTCAACCTAGAAGAGTGGCTGCCATGTCTGTGGCTGCCCGTGTAGCCGATGAAATGGACGTTGAATTGGGCCAAGAAGTCGGGTATCTGATTCGTTTTGAAAACAAGACTTCCCCTAAGACTATCTTGAAATATATGACCGATGGTATGTTGCTTAGAGAAGCCATGGAAGACCACGACTTATCTCGTTACTCCTGTATCATCTTGGATGAAGCCCACGAAAGAACCTTGGCCACCGATATCTTGATGGGGTTGATCAAGCAAGTAGCTCAAAGTCGTCCAGATCTTAAAATCATCATCATGTCCGCTACTTTGGATGCTGAAAAGTTCCAAAACTACTTCAATGATGCTCCTCTTTTGGCTGTCCCTGGTAGAACCCACCCTGTGGAAATCTACTACACCCCGGAGTTCCAAAGAGACTACTTGGATGCTGCCATTAGAACTGTGCTTCAAATCCATGCCTCTGAACCGGAAGGTGACATCTTGCTTTTCTTGACAGGTGAAGAAGAAATTGAAGACGCCTGTAGAAAGATCTCCTTGGAAGCAGACGAATTGGTCCGTGAACAAGGTACTGGTCCTGTCACCGTGTACCCGTTATACGGGTCCTTACCTCCTCATCAACAACAGAAGATCTTTGATCCTGCTCCAGAAGGTCCATCTCCATCTAGACCAGGTAGAAAAGTCATTGTTTCCACCAATATCGCCGAAACTTCGTTGACCATTGACGGGATTGTATATGTGGTTGATCCAGGGTTTTCCAAGCAAAAGGTGTATAATCCAAGAATCAGAGTTGAATCCTTGCTTGTTTCTCCAATCTCTAAGGCCTCAGCTCAACAAAGAGCTGGTAGAGCTGGTAGAACCCGTCCAGGTAAATGTTTCAGACTTTATACTGAAGAAGCATTTAAGAAGGAACTTATCGAACAACTGCATCCAGAAATCCTTAGAAGTAACTTGGCATCTACTGTTTTAGAATTGAAGAAATTGGGGGTCGATGATTTGGTTCATTTCGATTTCATGGACCCTCCAGCTCCAGAGACCATGATGAGAGCCTTGGAAGAATTGAACTACTTGGATTGTCTTTCCGATGAAGGTGACTTGACTGCTTTGGGTAGAATGGCACTGCAATTCCCATTGGATCCTATTCTTGCTGTTATGCTTATTGGATCTCCAGCTTTCAAGTGTTCCCAAGAAATCTTGACCATTGTAGCCATGCTTTCCGTTCCAAACGTTTTCGTTAGACCAGCTGCCGCTAGAAAGAGAGCCGATGACGCTAAGATGGCATTTGCCCATCCAGATGGTGATCATTTGACGTTATTGAACGTTTATGAAGCATTCCAGAGTTCAGAAGCCCTCGAAGAAGGTTACCATAGATGGTGTAGAGACAATTTCTTACTGTACAGATCCCTTAAGAGTGCTATCTCTGTTAGATCACAATTGGGGAGAATCATGGAAAGACATGATTTGGAACTTAACTCTATCGACCCAGAAGACAGTAAGTATTGGCTTAATATCCGTAAGGCATTGGCTGCTGGATTCTTCATGCAAGTTGCCAAGAAGAAGAGTGGGAACAAAGGTTTTGTCACCATCAAGGATAACCAAGACGTATTGATCCATCCATCTACTGTCCTTAGTAGTGAAGGAGAATGGGTTATTTACAACGAATTTGTATTGACCTCCAAGAACTATATCCGTACTGTCACTAACGTCAAGCCTGAATGGTTGGTGGAATTTGCACCTAAATACTACAACTTGGATCATTTTGCTAAAGGTGATGTCAAGTTAAGTTTAGAAAGAGTCGTTGAAAGGGTTGCAACCATGAAGAGAATAGAGAAGAAGGATAAAAAGGATAAGAAAGAAAAGAAAGACAAGAAAGACAAGAAAGAAAAGAAGGATAAGAAGGAAAAGAAAGAAAAGAAGAGTAAGAAATAAAGTACATTATTATAGTATATATTTAACTGGCATATAATTCTGAATAGACAAGCATACGGACACGATCATCTCTAATCATATAAAATTTCTGTTATTTATCATCGATATATCTACTGAATATGGAACAGTTCCACCTTTAAAGTACCCGTGGTTTTCACTGGGCTCAGGATATAAAGTTGTAGAAGTAATACTTCTGTATTGGTGTAACCCAAAGCAGCAATGGAAATATTTCCTAATGGAGCCACAGCTACAAACTATCCGATCAAGCGTGATCAAATACATATATATATATATTAGATATAGATAAGATACAGATTAGATACAGATTAGATACAGAATAGATACAGATATAGGAGTAAACAATATAATGTTAAGCTTAATGGTGTGATTGGAGTGCTAAGACACCGAACATCGGCCGTGGAACTACATAATTATCAGAGTATGCCTAGTATCAAACCTGTACCACTACAATACATAATATACATATACAGAATATATCACAATACACTAATGGCGCTAAAAGGGGCTAAAAGCGCTAGAAGGAGTTAGGCTACTGGGGCTTATACCCATGCACCTGTCGGCAATACGGCACCAGAAAGAGACTGGTTCAGCTACGCAATACGAACGTGTTGGGTACATTTCGGAAATACACACCAGCACCACTTACGAGATGTATGTAGAACAATATATATGAAAGGAGCAGATAAGAAGATGGATAGACGTGTACATATATACATATTATCTATGGCATAAGGATAATATATATGTATGTATAAATAACTCGTAAAATGTGTATGTATAGTATGGATAATATGTGCTGTATTTATAATATGGAAAATATGTATAACACATAAAATATATATGTATAGTATGTATGTATAGTATATATAATAAATGGATAACACGTAAAATATGTATGTATAGTTGAATAATATGTACGTGTAGTATAAAATATAGTCCCGTGCAACCATATAAGTAACACACTATTTATAGAGCTAACACATCTTCCATATCCCGTATATCATATCCCGCCACTATGCATTTCATTTATATCGCTTATGTGCTTATTATGTACCTTATAGCTTACACTTACGGCTTACATTACGGCTTACATTACGGCTTATTACTTACGGCTTATTACTTATAGTTTATAGCCTACCGTTTTTGGTTAGCATATAGTTTATAGCTTATAACTAGATTATAGCTACAGATTAGCTTCTGGCTCCGGACGGAAACACCCGCTGTGGATCTCCGTGACACGTCTCCCCCATGCGTATCCCGTGCCCATTGTTCATGCCAGCATGGGACCAGTTTTCTCACCTCTGCTTGTCTCCTTTCCACCACCACTTCTTTTTCTCCTCTCCCACTCCGTCCCTTGACGAGCTGCACCTTTCGTATATCCCGACATCATCATGATGCACATTCCCTAACGTTACTTGTGGCCGCGTTGGTTTCGTGTGCTCAACTCACAAACGCGTAACGTGGATTTCGTCTATTTTCAATTCATACAAAAGCAAAGTAATTTTTTTTTTCTTGTGATTATTTCATAAAACAGAAGTCACTTTCAATAAGATAACAACGCCAAGATGGGTGCTCTTATGGTATGTATTCAGAGGATGGATGGTGAGTAGGAAGCTGGTATGGATTGGGGGTATGAACTTGTGCTTCCAAAGCAATTTTACAGCAATTTTACAGCAATTTTACAGCAATTTTAACACGTCAATTGCTGTCGCCAGTTTCGAGGAGGCCCCTAGAGATAATGACTGGTCACGTAGGCGTATCCTGTTGAATGTGATATGTTTGGCTGTTTTCTAGCAGCTTTGGCGTTCTCTATGGGTCTATCCGATGGATATGTTCTAAACGTGGAATGTATCTATCCGTAGTTCGTGACAAGGATGTAGATACAAGAACTGCCAGCGTGTTTCTTGTATTCCTATCAACAGTTTAATATCTACTATTGACAGCAGAACCTACCCAATAATACTACTCTAACATCCTTTTACTATTATTATTATTCTTCTTCTATACTAACATCCCAGTCAAAGTTGTTCAAGAACAGAGAGATGAGAATCTTGATGTTGGGATTGGATAACGCCGGTAAAACCACTATTTTATATAAACTTAAGCTTGGGAAAACTTCCAAGACGGTTCCAACTGTCGGATTCAACGTTGAAACCGTTAAACATAAGAATGTTTCATTTGCAGTCTGGGATTGTGGTGGACAAGAAAGAATTAGACCTTTATGGAGACATTATTTCACTGGAACTAATGCCCTTATCTATGTGGTAGATTCATCGGATATCGATCGTTTAGAAGAGCTGAAAAAGGAATTATTAAGGGTTATCTCCGATAAAGAATTGGCCAATTGTCTTTTAATTGTTGTTGCCAATAAACAGGATGTACCCACTGCTATTAGACCAAAAGAATTGATTGATCGTTTTGAATTAAATAGATTATCTGGAGAACATACTTGGTCAGTGATTCCAACCATTGCCATTGACGGTACTGGTCTTGTTGAAATGTTAAACTGGATTGCTAATCATAGTAAGTAAAAGAGAGCTGGTATCTACACTAATAAAGTTGAAGAAAGATGAATGGATGGATGGACGGAATTAATTTAATAAAGGAGAATGTCAAAGACAAGTTTTTAAACAGTAATTTTTAAAATAGATAATCTGATATTAATAAGATCGTTTTATACGTTTTGTAATATAATATTCATAGGCAATACATTATGATATAGATATAGGTATCGGTATAGATACCGGTATACATGGAGATATAGATGGAGATATAGATATGGATCTAGATATCGGTATAGATACCAGTATAGATATGGATCTAGATATCGGTATAGATACCAGTATAGATATAGATATCGATATAGGATCTAGATATAGATCCTATATATATCTGGATACCTTACTTGGACCATGTGGCGACTTCACCCGACTCTTCGCCGAAATAGGCAATGTCGGCGATCTTGGTGAACAACCCAGTTTCAACTACACCCACAAGCAACTTGATCTGGACGTGCAAGGCTTCAGGGTCCTGGATTTCCCCAAAATCAGCATCCAACAAGAAGTTGTTGTTATCGGTGACCACAGGACCGGCTTTGGCCTTACCACCTTCACGGAGAGTGACCTTTTTGGCACCCAATTTGACCAATTCAGAAGTCACAGTAGCATAAGAATTTGGAACTACTTCAATTGGAACCCCCTGAATCCACAATTTCCCCAACTTGGTAGGAGACTTCTTTCTGTAATCAGCAACAACCACAAACTTATCGGCAGCGGAAGCCACAAGTTTCTCTTGGAACAAACAGGCACCTCCACCTTTGATGAGGTTAAGATCAGTATCGACTTCATCGGCACCGTCAAAGGCAATATCGACCTTAGGGAACTGTTCAATGGAGCCCAAGTTCAAGCCATTTTCGATGATAAGAATCTTGGATTGGAACCCAGTAGGGATACAAACAAAGTCCTTCTTATGGGGTAATTGGCCCAATTTTTCGGCCACGTAAACCACGGTGGATCCAGATCCAACACCGACTACTTTGGCGTCTTTTGGAAGATTTTCTTCAACAGCTTTAAAAGCTGCTGCCTTCTTGGCCAGTTCTACAAGGGACATCAATGGAGTGGGGGACGATGTGGAGGAAGTGGAGAAAGAGGAGGACAACGATCGGCGGATTGGGTGGCTGAAAGTGCTGGAAAATGTGCTGGCGACTACGCGGAACAAGGTGGGCAGATGTTCACAAAGATAACAGGCTAGCAGTAAAGACCTAGAAAGGGAGGGTTAGAAGGTAAAAGAGGAAGAAGAAGAGAAGAAGAAGAGAAGAGAAGGAAGAAGCTAAAAAAAAAAACACTTCCTGAAGATGCAGCCGCCAAAAGCGGAGGAAATTCTCACGGTGTCCGGGGTCGGGTTGTGTGCAGGCCGCGGGTAAGCGACGGGCAAGCAGACAAGGATAAGTATAGGTTTAGGTCAGGCCGTTTAGGTGTATGTTTTGGGGGGGTCTAATTGGAGCTCTTATTGAGATGGTTTTACGGGTGGTTTATTATGTGGCACTTTGTTTCTGTGACGTTTTATTTCTGCTGGATATTGGTTGGTGGAGATGTAGTGGAGAAGTACAGCTCGTAGTGGTTGCTGCACAGGATGTGCGCTAGATATACACTACCGCTTTGGCGCGATATCCTGGCCGCTAGGTTTTAGTAACTGGCCGGTAGGCAGTGGATTCTGGCTGCTAAATACTGGCTTCTGGATTATAGTACTTGCTGCTTGTAATATAGTGCTGTCGTTGTGGTACACGTGCGGTACTTCTTTTTTTACGGCATTTTGGGGCTTTGCGGCTATTCAGTTATTTTTCTTTTGGTTCTTGCGGTCCTAGTTTTATGGCGGCTAGAGAGCGGCAAAGGTCCACCAGAGACAGCGGTAGTCTCAATCCAGGCAGCTAGTCTAGTGAACTGCCACGGCTCTCTGTAACGACAATACATAAACTAGTGCAATGCAGTCGTATGAATATGTGTATACCTATATTCCATACAACCGCCTGTATACACACATATATATACATATATTTATGCTTATATGTGTTTGTGTTCTCCAGCCTGCACTATGTAGACTGCGCTTAGAGTCTGTATAGTCTAAATCTTTCAATAGTCTAAATCTTTCCCCCTAAGATCGATTACTCGTACGTCTAATCTTTCACTCTCTACTACCGATCTACTGATCTACTGATATCACAACAACTGAATGATTTAAATTTTATGCACATTTAACCATCTTATCACTATAGGTATCGTGCGTTTCAGTTTCAGTATCACCTTCTGTTAGTAACATATATCCTCTTCCATATAACATTAAATTTTTGTTTAATATAATATCATTAATCTGGTTTTCATTTTCTATATCAAAATATGTAAAGTGATCGAATTGATCTATATCAACTTTCTTATTTATTCTAAAAGCTAATATTAACATTTTGCTATATTATTATTATATTATTATTATTATTATTGTTGTTCACATAAATTATGGTCTATATATAATGTCGAATGATCTTCAATTAAGTCACATATACCAATAATTCTATATTTTTCTCCGTTAGTAAAATATTTAATTTTCTCGAAAGCGTCTTTATGAAATATTGTTAAATGACGGTTATACCTTTCTTCAAAATCTTTTAATATAAAAAGTTTTTGTGAATTTATTATTAAATAATATCTTTTGTCTTTCGTTCTGTATTTTTCAATTTCTTCTATATTTTCGATGTTTATGTATTGGGACAATTTCATCTAAATAATATATCTTTTCTTCGTTGTTTATTCTAAAGACAATTCCAGTTTCTACTTCCCCATATTTCTCCATTTCCTAAAATTTCCCTTATTATCGATATTATAACTTATCGTTGTTATCTTATCGTTAAACTTTTTGTAGTTACACTACCTTCTATGTAGGTGATTAAACCTCCATATAAGTGCTTACACACTCCTCCCTCCATATATGTAGAGAGCTTATTTTTATTTTTGTTCACGTGATCTATCTTCACGTGGGGTAATTTTAGCAGTCACTGTATCACGTGTGTGCGCTCCGTTTTTCTTTCCAACACCGTCATTCTGGTGTGCTCCCCTTTGCGAAAAAAACACTTCATCTGGTCACCTGCCGTCCTGCACATACTCTACCCAAACTCTGCTTCTACTGGCAAAAAAATTACAAGTGAAATTTTTCCCTTTCAACCCTTTTCATACACCTAGCATAGTTTTTTAATACCAAAGTAAGGAGGATGTCTGCTGCTGCTAAAATCTTATCTGAAAAGCCAAGTGAATTGGAATTGCAAGTTGCTCAGGCTTTTGTTGACCTCGAAGGTCTGTCTGACTTGAAGGCTGAATTAAGAGCATTACAATTCAAGTCCATCAAGGAAATCGAAGTCCAAGGTGGTAAGAAGGCTCTTGCTGTTTTCGTTCCAGTCCCATCTTTAGCTGCTTACAGAAAGGTTCAAGCTAGATTGACTAGAGAATTAGAAAAGAAGTTCCCAGACCGTCACGTTGTCTTCCTTGCCGAAAGAAGAATTCTTCCAAAGCCATCTAGAAGATCTAGAAAGCAACAAAAGAGACCAAGATCCCGTACTTTGTCTGCTGTCCATGACAAGATCTTGGAAGACCTTGTTTTCCCAACCGAAATTGTCGGTAAGAGAGTTAGATACTTGGTCGGTGGTAACAAGATCCAAAAGGTCTTGTTAGACTCCAAGGATATTTCCAACGTTGACTACAAGTTGGAATCTTTCCAACAATTATACCAAAAATTAACCGGTAAACAGGTTGTTTTTGAAATCCCAGGTGAAGTTTACTAATGGTCGTGTAGTATAATATACATGTAAGAACTGAGACTCTGTAGAGAAATCTATCAGTAGCTTATAGGTTGCTTAAGTAGCTACTTATCAGCTACCTATAAGTAGCTTGTAGGTTACTTATCAGCTACATTTGTTTGGGCTGATCTTTTATTTTTATCTTTCTGATCTTTGATCTTTTGATCTTCCGATCTATCTATGCTATACCTTTTTAACGTATGTCGTAGGAAATACCCCTTTCTTCCCATTAATCTCTCCCTCTGTCCACCCATCGTCATCGTCAGTGACTAAGACGATTCTATCCCCTGCAGATATGGAAAGTTCATCAACTCCATCTGCTACATAATCATACAATGCCTCCACATATTGCACTCTCTTGGCTCCTCTTTTAGGTGCCACGGGAGGTGGAATGGCACTTTTTCTTATAACTTCAACGTACAGTGAAGGCACTAATCCACGGCCACCTCTTGGTGAAGCTACAAGGATCCAGCCTGATCCATCATCTGGTTCTATAACTTCTAGTAAATCACCGGCACTAATACTTGTTTCATCGTCTCCCGTTGCTGCATATTCGTAAAGTGCCTTAGCCGAGGCCCCTCCTCCACCTTCGTTAGTACCATTGGTATTACCAGTGCTGGTGGCAGTCAACGGGTTCATACTCTGTGAAGTATCTCGTTTACGGATATTGAAAAGACCCAAAGTACTGGTATGATGATGTGAAGCAGCGGTGGTGGACCCTGATGCACTGGTATGGATCAGATTAGCATCGTTACCGTTACCGTTACCGTTGCCTTCACTGTCTCTTTTATTCTTGAAAAGGCCAAAATGCAGCTTCTTCTTAACTTCTGGGGCAATATACGTCATATCCTTATCACCAACAAAGTTTTGGATGGTTTCAATGGTTACTTCGTTTTCAACCCGAAGAGCATCGTTTTTCAAGAATTGTTCAAGGATTCCAAGCAGTTTAAAGACCCCTTCATCGAATTTCAATGTTATGTTGGAAGGATCCATTTTACGTTCATTGGAAGCTTCTTCCAACAGTTGTTTCAGTTCAATACATCGATCTTCGTATTGAGAATGGTTGGTTAATGAAGTATTTAAGATTTTCTTCAAATGTGTCAATTCCGGTTCCTTCACCACAAGCTGTTCATCGTCGTGCCAGAAACTACATGGAACAAACACGAAATCCTGAGGTTCCAGCCAAGAAGTAGCATTATGTTTAGCAAACATGGCTGAATCTAATTGAGGTGTGTTCTGATCAATGGTAATGTCAATTGCATGAAGCTTATCTTTACATTTATCGACCGAGTTACGTTCAATGATCCCGGCGTTTCTGAAGATTTTATTTAAAAGTGCCACTTTCAGTTCATTGAGTTCTTGCAAATAATCCTGCAATTCAGGGATATCTTGATAATAGTATTTATCCTTCAGACGATTGGCAACGGAAATGGCGATAAGGTAATCATTCTTACCGTTATTCATCAACACTTCCTTTTCTTTCAACTTTTGAGTATATTTTTCACTAGACAGCTTCTCTGCTTTCTCTCGGGCATTCTCTGTATCTTTACAAAGACTATCATAGGTTCTTTTCGATTTATTTATGCTTTCCTCCAATTTCTTCTTCTCAGAGACAAGCAAGTCGTTAATCAGATCGGCTTTCCTTTGGATCAGCAAGACTTTGGCTTTAAGAGTCAGGATATTACCACATACTTTCACGTTCAATTCTTTACTGAAATTGGCCTTTTCAGTGGCAATGGCTTCCGTCTGGGTAAGCAAATCAGTCCACAAGACAAGCAGGGCACATTCCAATGATCCAGGGGTGACCTGTGGTTCATCCCCTACGGAAACGGCCGCCAGGATCCTGGTTTTCTTTTCGAAATATTTGGCAGTCAATGCCTTTAATTTGGTGGAATATTCGTCTTCCAATAAGGCTCTTTCCCGGTAGAATGCTTCCACTTCTTCAAGCCAGCCTGCCCCGTTTCCTATCCATTTCGAGGTGTTCTTGTACTGGTCTTTGAGCTCGTTCCCAAGCGATATCGATGTCATTTTATCAATCGGCCAGCAACTGCTCGTTTTCTTCTATTCCAATTGATTATCAATAATGCCCCTTCTTGTATATTTTCCTGTGGTTGGATGCCAATCTGGGAGTTGCAAATAACTTGCTTCAATTTGGGGGGAGCGGAGTTGCAAATAGAATAGGGGCGGTGTGGTCACGTGCTTCATCAGTGGGTGTCTGGGTGTGTGGACTGCATGTAGTGCAGATTTCAGATCGATCTACCTGGAAATGGGGGGCCCCATAATAGCCTACCTGAAAGCTATAATCGCCTAGAAAACTGCATTTTTGCTGTTAGAAGTAGCATGCCATGTGAATAACGCTTTTTATTTTGTCATTATCGCCTTTTGAAGTGGTTTTGTGGTGGGCTGTTTTCTTTGACCTTCGTGGCCTGCATATAGTGATGCTACTGGTCGCCGGTTTCACCATGATTAGCATGATCTCATACGCATAATCTCTCGCACTGTTGTGGTCTCTTCTACTGCAAGATCTCTCCCACTTCATACCATATAAATCCATGGCTCAGATAGGGTAATGCAGATAGTCTCTCCCGCTTTTGCAATGTACCACATTTACAGCCAAAAACACGCTTAAATTTATTATTATTACTATTATTAGATTCTAATCCAAAAGTACCACACGTAGAAACCTAGCCATAATCTGGGACTGGGAAGCTCGATTCCCTCTCTGCACTCGAATTCATAGCCAGTCTTTTTTCATCTGATTTCCCTCTAAAGTGAACCGTTTATCGCGCTACCTCAGGCGCCTTGCCTTCGCTAAAAACGTATACCGGGACTACCGTCTGCTTAAGCCTTTGCAACCACCACCAGCCAGTAAAGCTGCCAATAATATTAACTACAAGAGTAGTAGCAGTTCGCGAACCAAGAATAAAGGATTCAAATTCTCCTTGGTATCACGCCTTAAAAACAGGATCTATCCTTCTCCAATCTACCCCCATAAGCAATTTATTAAGCACCAAGCAGACATGAGATTCTCTGAACTCGCTAGACAGACCAAGGAGACTTATCTCCCCAGGATCCAAAGTAAAATGCAACAGTTTGTAGGCGACGATAACAGCGTTTCCGATAGGTCTATCAATTCCAATGGCGAACCGATGCCTGTCCCTGTGCCCCAGGATACCCAGTTGGTCTTGTACCCTCTGTACACTACTTTCACCCACGACACAGAGTCCTTCCATGTACATGTGAAAGGATGGGTCTATATTCCGGGAGTCATGAATAGGAAGAACAGATTAATCTTAAGTCTTGCCCGCCAAGTCATGCGTGGTCTGACCTCTGCTGTAGATCAGCTAGCTGTCAGTTCTGCTGTCCCTGAAACCACGAAGACTGCTGACTCTTCTGACGATATCCTGATCCACTCAGAAAGCTCAGATGGTAGCTCTCTAGACGATTCCCATTCCACCATAGGTAATGGAACGCTCAATGGAAATAATACCAATAGCAATAGTGCGAATACCGCCACAAATGGGGCCACAAGTGCTGAAACCCAGAATGCCTTGATCAAAGAACGTCTTTCGGGGTTCCTTGCCAAATCGTTGGCCAATATCCAATTATCGATCACCGTTGGGTCAGAAAATCCAAATATATCCAATTTGGTTGTCCAAGACGTAGTCACTGATAACTTGGGTTCATTCAACGTAACTATAGACGTGCCATATGTGCCGCTGGCGGTTCAAGTGGCTGCTAAGGAAGATGAAAGTGTATGTTGTATCAGAGATGTCATGTTCTTGCCTGATGGAGGTGTAGGGGTCATTTCCGATGTAGACGATACCATAAAGCTTACTGGAGTCACCAAGGATAAGCGTGAGCTTATGAGACTGCTCTTGCTTGGTGATGTCCTGACATGGTACATTCCTTCGGTGGTTCGATGGTACCTTGGATTGTTTCAAGAAAACCCACAAATATCGTTCCATTACGTTTCTAACAGTCCGTGGCAACTTTTCCCTGTGCTTCTGCTGTACTTCAGCTTTGCCAAATTACCCCCTGGGTCGGTTCATTTGAAGCAATATTCCGGGAATATCATTGGACTGCTCATGGAGCCTCTGATGCTGCGTAAGAAACAGTCGTTGGATAAGATTGTTGATGATTTCCCAAACAAGAAGTTCTTGTGTGTGGGTGATTCCGGAGAACACGATTTGGAAGCATATGTGAATATGACCACCACACATCCTGATAATGTTCTTGCAATTTGCATTAGAGTGATCGATGGAACATTAAGTGACCATGACGATGACCGTCTATTGCAAGAGGGAAGGAGGATCATCGAACAGTTTGAGCTTGAAAAGCATAGCATTCTTCAAGAGAAAAATCAAACCCGTAATACCAATAATAGTATGAATAGTAGCAATTCAGCTAGTAAAGAGAGTACACCTGACTTGATAGATTTGGATAAGAAGGTGCCTCCTCCAGTTCCCAAAAAGCCGGATTTCCTCCGTTCGGCAGAATCAGCTAGAAAACCTCCTTTGCCCGAAAGGCCAAAGCAACCAATTCCTGAACATGCTTATACGGATTCGTTAGTTGAAGATGTCATAGCAAACCATGACCGTCACTACCTTTCTCCATCCACTAGACTGAAGACTATGCCTAATTTTGAAGAAGAAGATAAATCAAATGCAAATGGATACGAAGCAACCCCTGCAGTGATTCAAAGAAGGAAAACAACCAACAATTTGGTGCTTAGTTCAATGCAAAACATCTACAACGCAGAAACCTTGTACGAGTTAGAACAGATTGATAAGAGGGGGGCAGAATGGTTGACCAGGGTCTGTGAAGCCTGTGAAAGTCTCATCGATACTCCAACCAAGATCGTTTTCTTCAAAGACGACGATGCCTGGTTGTTCGAGAAGTGTAGCAGGTTAGTTCGGAGTTCATTCAAGTAATCATCTTGATATGATGTCATCTTGATATCATCTTGATACGATGTCATGTACATAGTGACCGGAATTTATAGAGTATTAAACATATTTGATATATTAAACATATTAAACATATTAAACATATTAAGCATATATAATATATGGCTACAATGAAGTATACTGATGTTTAGTTATATTTTTTCTTTATTAATCTAAAGCTCCGTACTCTTATTCTTAGCTTAGGTCTGTAACTGTTCTACCTGTTGTGTGACTTGTTCGGTTCCGTCGTCGTTTTCTTCTGCTTCCAATTGTCTTCTTTCTTCTTCTTCTCTTTCCTTCTCCATTTGGTCTCTCTCCTTCTCTATATCATTCCAGTCTCTGTTACCATCACCGTAGTCCATGAATTTCTCGCTTGCACTTCCATCGTTTTCTTGATCCTTGTTTCTATATTCCAGCAAGTTGAAGTCTTCACCTTCACCTTCACCACCATCGTTATCGAAGTCGGCGTCTTCACCTCCAACTTCTTCCTTGGTGGAACCATCAGTGTTGAATTTATCGGCGAATTTCTGGAAGATAACTTGTTTACCTGTAAGTATTCTTTTCCCCTTATCATCTTTCTTTCTATCGTTATCTTCTTTATCCTTTCTTTCCCTGACTTTCTTCTTCCATTCAGCAAATGTCACTGGGGTAATGGCAGTAAAAGTAGATCTATCCAACTTGTCTCTTTCCATTTCAATGAAATCTTCTAAAGTGATCTTTGGAGCGTTTTCGGCTGCCAATCTTTCAAGTCTACGTTGTTCTTTGGTCTTCAAAACCATCCCTGGTGGGAGTTGATGCTTATACTTACACTTGTCTCCGTTTGGACATTTCCAGAATAACCCGAATTTACTATCTTCCACTGCTTGAATGAAATGGTTACATAATTTTTCAGTGGTGGTGATTGGGTTACCCTTCTTGGAGAGAATGGCTGATCCGTCGGCTCCTATAGTGGCAGAAACAACACCATCGTCATCTTCGGCATTTTCATCTTCATTTTCAGCAACAATAGGTTTCTTACCAGTGGTTAAGTCATGTGAGTATTTACATTTAGCACCTTTATTACACATGCCGTGTTTGAAGAATTCACAAACCACGGTCTTTGGATCGACTCCAAATGGAATTCGAGGTTGTTGAATCCCCATAAGTTTCATGGCTTCCTTCTTAGCTTCTTCGGCAGCTCTCTTCTCTTCGGCTCTTCTCTTTTCTTCTGCTTCTCTCTTCTTGGCTAATCCACCATCAGCACCGGCTTTGATTTGACTGATTTGCAGTTGGACTTTCTTGGATTTGTTCTTATTTTTAAGCCCGAAAGTCTTGTCGTCAGCGGCCTTGGCCCGAGCCTTGGCCTTATTCTTATCGGACACTAAAGGCTGCTGCTTCTTCTTTGGTGGCATCTTTCTGTCCGGTCTCTTGTTGGTAGCAATAAGAAGAGCTTCCAAAAAAAATCAGTGAAAAGAAATTATGTGAGACACTTTGGTGGGGCGAACGAGATGGGATAGTCTGGTGGGACACTCACGCGAGTGAAACTGTATTCTGATCTATTCTACTCACTATATTCCGCCCATTCTATTTCTCATTGACTCTCACTCACTCTCACTCACTCACTCTCACTCACTGCTCACTATTCCCCAAACTCTACAACTTACTGACCCTTGCTTACTAGCCACTCACAGCTCATGCTGATACCAATTATATCTGTATCTATGTCAAACTGTTGCTGTAGCAGTTTCTCTTTAAGTTGTGAATTGTCTCTGGTTTTCAGGTTATTCCACCTCTATTCCTCCTCCTAACTTCCTTTACCCTGTCTGTACTCTCTCTCTCTATACTGTTCCTTTATCTTTTCACTTCTCTATTATATTTGTTTCACGCACTTTCTCCGGAGAACGAAAAATTCCTCGCAAATTTCCTATCCTACCAGTCTACTGTTCCTACTACACCATACTATATAAATGCTATATTTTACTATCAAGAATAATACCAAAAGTAATACTATACTAATACTATACTAATAATATGTGGATTATTTTTTTACCTCATATACTTTTCTTATCTTTAACTTAACCTTTTAGGTGCCTTCTTCTTTTCTTTTCGTACCTTCGGCATACTTGTAGGTGATCTAGGTGTACTTGGCTGCCACTCAACAGTGCTACCAGCAGACAGTCCTTCCAGCAGAAGCTTACTTGACCTCTTCATCCTCTTTTTGTTCGATCCAAGTAATTCAAATGGCAGATCAATAAGCCCTAATACTCCGCCTCCGCTTCCTCCACTTGCTGGAGCAATAGGCAGTTTAGGTGATGATTCGCCAAGTCTTGTTTCCATTAAATCTCGTTCAAACGTTGGCAGTCTTGGTGACGATGCCATTGTTCTCAAATGCTGGAATCCATGTTGATTATATGTATTAGGATCTGGTGTGGTATCTGATACTGCAATTGAGCTCCCACCAATTGTACTTGCTGCTGTACTTCCATAGGCAGTTCCTCTACCGCTAGGACGTAAAATACTGGCTGCAGATCCTGATATACGACTGTTTCTACCAAATGGCATATACAGCCTCTTGTACATCGCGTTCCCTTGGGTGGCAGCTGGTCCTGGTCCACGGCCCAAATTCATTTGAGCGCCTCCTCCTGACATTGGATCGGCAAATGATGACTTGAACAGTGTCTGCAGATGAGTTCTGGCCAAAGATCGGTTTAAAATGGCACTAACCTTCTTATCATAAACTACCGGTGCCAGATCTACTACAAAGTCCTCATACGTTTCATTAGTATCAACTGAAGCAGAATGAGAATGTGATGGCCCCGTACCAAATTGTTCTTGTGGCATATCAGGTGGGTGATTGGTGAAAAAGGAATCAAAATCATCCAATGCTGCCCACATATGTGATAATGAAGCATCAGGTTCTGCAACATTAACCAGTTCAACGTCATATATTTCTGGTGGTTCATAGTAATCTTCCCTATGGAAATGAATAACTTCTTCATCTTCTTCAGGCTTAGCAGATTCTTCGGTTGTTGCCGCTACAGCACATGTTGCAAACACTGCATGTACATTATTTCTTGTCAATGCAGCAGTTACAGCTGGCATCAGAACTGACCATCCACTTTCATCAGGGATACCAAAGAGCATAGCTGTCTTTTCATATTCCTTTTTAATCAGGGTATTACCTAAAGACATCCGAAGAACATCTAAATCAAGTTGCAGTCCTGGTATGACTTCAGCTTCATCAAGAACTTCAAGTGCCTTCTCTGCATAATCTGTAAGCAATAATCTCAACAAAGGCAGGATTAAATCAGCCCCAACTCCAATATATTCTTCCCTTTGAAGATCAACCAATGGAAATACTTCTTTCAAAATTGATAAAACTTCAAGCTTAAACCATGGAACCTTGTTCAGGGACAATCCCAATAAAAATACCAAAGTTTGGGCTTCATACTTAGGGAAGAAAAGATTCTTAATATTAGTAATTGTTTGAATTAAGAAATCCCGCTTCAGTCTGAATCTATTCTTCAGTAAGGAAACTAAAATCTTGGAAAGTGGTAAATACCTAGAATCTTGATCAGCAATTTCACTTAAGACTTGGGCTGCTTCAGATATTTCATTCACATTCTTTGTATCTAAGAATCTTAAAAACCGTGGTAAGTTGGCCAAAATTGCCATTAACAATCTTGAATCTCCACTGCCAATGACTTCAGAATCTTTAAGTTTACAAATTTGATCTAAAAATTTGTATACTGCTTCAAATGAAGTGCCCAGTCTAATGCCTTGCAAAATAACCAGTTGTAACCCGTCAAATCGTCCTTCCCATTTTGGTGGGAAAGTTGAAATAAGACAAGAAACAGTATCTGCAGCATCCAAATCAATTTTCAGAACAAACTTTTGCATAGTCAGAAGTGCCTCAATGAATTCGTGTTCGTGAATAGTAGAAAGACATGCCACTGACAGCCAGAATAATTGAGGGAAATCAATTAATTTCTTCGAGTCCAATTCAGCTGTTAATGCATTCAAAGTCATTAAAATTTGCATTGCAAAGCCTTGAATTTCTACGGCCTCATCAGAAATAGTGTTGGATAATCTATTCAACATGTCCTTAAGCATAACTTGATCAAGTTCAACAAGTAAAAGTCTGAATATTTGGAACAGTCGACAAGCTAAATGTCTTACTGCACATGTAGTCGCCCAAGTAAGTGCAACTCTACTCCAAGTTTCTTGTAATGATTTATCTTCCACTTGACTTGAGAATATTTCAAGTACATTACGAACCAAAGAATCCATATTTTTAGGCGTTCTAGCACCACCACTCATACCCCTTTTGTCATTAAGATCGTCATATACCCAAAGATGCTTTATATGATCCTTTTGACGTAACAAGTTAATTGTAGATTGAGATTTTGGTGAATCAGGAGCAAGTGTATGAATTAATTGAATAAGAAGCATTCCAGATTGTTCTTGAACCACATGCAAATAATGATCTAAAAGTGAAAAAGATACATGAAGTAACAAAGGAAGAGCTTCTTTCATACTTTCCTTTGAATATGGTAACAAATCAACAAGGAAAACCAAAGAAATTTGGCCAATACTAAATGCAACATCTTTATCTGGTTGAGGTATAACTTCCAGCAAATCAGCTGTATATGTGTATATACTTTCAAACTCTTTTTGGGCCCCATAAGATTCTAAATTGTTGGGTGAACTAGGTGGAACCATAGTCCTAGGATTCAAGTTATCAATCAATTTGTTCAATATATACAGCCTATCAATCTGGGAGAACAGCAAAAAGTCGATAATCTGTCTAGAATATTCGACATAAGTTGAGCTCTTCTTTTCTAAGGATAATTTTATAACAAAATTTAAAATTTCATCAAAATTTCCTTGTACCGATCCAAGAGCAATCCAAAGTGCTTCAACTTCATTTGATGTGTTATTCAGGAATCTAACTGTTAATTCAAACAAATTACAAAGTAACATAAGAGAACCTGCATCCAAAGGAGCTTCTTCGCCTTCATGAATTCGTTTTAACTGAATGATTTGCATCCATGGAAGTAAACATGATAAGATATCCCTTTTAGCCTTTTGCCCAACAAGATTGTAGAACATTGTAAAGCAAGATATTCTTTCAAATGTGCCATCAGGTTGAATAACTGTTGAAGTTCCAGTAGTTTGAGTCGTACTCGAAGCTGCTGCTTCCGCTGCTTGTGCTGCAGAAATATCAAACATTGCTTTCTTATAGACAACCGTCGATCTCGAACAAGCCGATTCAGTAAACTTATCGGATATATCTTGTCCTTGACTCTTTTCAATATGTGTCAATAATTTCACAGCCAGTCTACGAACTGCATAACTTTCATTTCCAACAAGGAACATACACAAACACAAAATATCATATGGAATCTCCGAACCAAAAGAAGAAGGATGTTTCATAAGAACTTCAGTTAAAACAGTGAAATAGCTTTCAGTAGTTTTCACCAACCTTTGTTCCGTGTAACATTGTTTAAGAACCTCTTCATAAATTTCAGTATCTTGTGATATAATAGCTTTAAGAGCATTTTTACCAAGATCGTGAATTGCATCTGATTCTTGGGTGAAAAGACCATGAATCCAACTTAATAAAGCAGAAACATCAAACAGCAACACAGCCAATGGGATACCCGAACCAACATCAATCTCATGACGTATAGGCCCTGAACAGAGCTTCAGCATACAGCTTAAAGACGCTTGAGAAAGGGCTGATCTTTCAACTTCCAAAATAGCTTCTACCGATGCTCTTTCTCCTTTTTGATGTGCAATCATTTCTTGGTAACGATCTTCGGCTGTTTCAAACGAACCTTCTCCAAATCCACACCACTCTTTAAGGTAATTAAAACAACCTAAACGAGCTTCAAATGGAAGCCATTTATCTACCTTTTCCTCGTGAACTAAACTTATTCCGTCGTATACATTTTCCAAGAAAACAGCAAAGTAACGTCTTAAACGTTGAAAAGATATATCAGATTGAACAGCAGGGACACTCAAAAATGATTTCACGTTTTTCACAATATTCACAAGGTTTTCGAGAGTCCAGTCATCAGAATAAATGTCAGCCTTATTTTTGAATTTACCTGTAACGTTACTCAATATATGAACAATTTCAATACGCAATTGATCTTCGGAAACATCCCGTTTCCTCCTTTGGGGTTCCCATTCATTAATGATTGAAGGAACATTTTCCAAAAGTGTTCGGAATATATTTACATTGATACACAGAAGACCAACAATTACTGCATTTTGAACCATGGGTTGCCTCAGTGCAAGAAGAGGGAAAACCATCCTGAAAATCAGTTTGGCCAGAGTGATCTTTTGATGTTGGACATATATTTGCATAGATTTCTTACGACCATGACCCTTGGTTTCGGCTGGGAACAGGATCTTTTGTTCATTGGTCAGAGTCAACGAACAAGCAGCAAAAATAAGATACAATTTCCATTGTTCCACAAGAACTTCCGGTGGAGGACCATTTTCATGACTACGACCAAAAAGCAGTGAAGTATAGGTTTTGTTCGTATTTGCAAACTCTAAAATGCTTTCATGCATTTGAACCATTCTAACACAAACGATCAGTCTACAGAGAGCAACTGGCATTGGGCATTTTTCAAAGAAAATGTCCAATATACTAGGGAATAATCTAAACCATAATGTCAGATCTATACCGTAGTCCAGTTCACAAAGTTTAGATAAAATGTGCTTTTTATTTTTCAACTTTGAAAGTCTTGCTCTCTCGGCGCTGGAAAGCAGGTGTCTCAAAGGCTTCAAAAGTTCCAAAAAGTCGGATTCGTCAAGAATATGAATGAGTCGAGTACCAATATCGGCAGCAAATTTAGAAGAAGATCTTGAATGGCCTAAATTACCATTTGGTTTAGATTCCTCCTCCATTGCCATAGCACGGTCAAATTGTTCAACAATCTTTAAAACTATTAAACCAAAGTGTCTAGTTTTGCTATCATATGAAAATAAGAAAAACAAACCATTTCCTTCTATTTCTTCAATGGCAGTAATTATATTTTTCCATTCTAATTCATCTCTTTGATTTCTCTGTGGTAATGCTGCTTCTGTATTTATTTGATATAAATCGTTCAACACATCTTCACTCATGGCACCTGTTGCACTTCGGAAATTATTATTAGTGCTACTATTATTATTAGTATTGGTCGGAGGTGCCGAGTTAAGACTTTTAAACTTGCTTAACCAAACATTTAATAACTCAACATATATCTTCAAATATCTCCTAAATTCATTTGTAAGTATAAAACCAGGATTGTAAGGAACTGTTGGTTTTTCTTCGAAATGAAATGCTATCTTAGCAAATATACTGAGTAATGCACTACAGTTTTTCCTATTTGCCAATCTTCGTAAAGCCCGGTTAGCAGCTCGAGCAATAATAAATTCAGGATGTACAGAATTCCTTACTAAAATCTCCACCATATTATTAAATTTGAATTGAGGAGAAGTTTCTTCGGTCCATGGTAACGCTTCCATGAGGGTTGCAAAAAGAACAATTTGTAAACCCTTGGTACTCAGATCAGTGAAATCAAAATGGAAAAAATTGGATTTACTTGAAGTTGAGCTCGATTCATTAGCTTCTTGATTTGACTTTGCACCATATTGATCATCCAATAACTTCAAAAGAGTGCTAAATATTCTACAAATTTCGTCATGCAGTGCTGAATTAGCAGTCGATTTAGCAAGAGCTCTATAATCACGAGATTCCATTTCTTCTTGCTCTCTTTGTTGTTCATTTTCATCGGCAGGGAACAGTGGTCTTTCACCAGTTTCATAACCTTGAAGAACAATCAAGTAAGCTTTTATTGAAAATATAAGACGTTCAATAGTAGCACCTTCCAAGTTAACTCCATTGTACAGCAGTTTAATCAATGGAAGTAAGGCATTATCTAATACAAAATTTAAATGCTGATATCCAACTATGCGGAACAAAGTCAATAAGGTAGAAAATAAATGAGGATCCATTGCTACCCATTGTTGCTTTTTATTGACTTGACTAAGTAAAAGATGGGAAAACAAAGAATCCAATTTTTTCACTGTATTATTAAGTGAATCCAGAAGTCTATAGAGATATACCCATAATACCCGATTAATACCGATTATTAAAGTAATACGATCTTCAATAGGAACTTTTGGTTTTAGTTTGTGTAAATTAGAAACAATGAAATCAAACCAATGTACTGAAAACAATTCTTTTGGAGCAACGGAAAGAATACTAGACAAAAGCATTACAGAATGTTGCCATCTCATCTCTGAAACAGGGTTTCCATTACTACTTGTCGAGGAACTTGTAGTGGTAGAAATCATAGTATTACCTCCATATCCGATTCTGATACCTTTCTGGAAAATTGTAGTAACAGATTCAACCCAGGTTGGATGGTTGGCTTCAGCAGTAAGTAATCCTGCCAAAGGTAAAACAAGACTACTTATAACTTCACAATAAGCAAATATGACCAGTTCATTTTGTGATTTGGAGAAAAATTTACCCAACAGTTGCATGAAATCAGCACTTTCTTCAAATTTTTCCAAAGGGAAATTAATAAGTTTCAAGTACTTCATACCATGGATAAGTAAATGAAGTCTTGGTTCATCATTCGGATTTGAAACTTGGGCAGGAACTTTTTCTAAATCGGCAATGAATCTATCACTTACCAGAATGAATCTTTTTTCCAGCATAATCCCTAATAGTTGGGCAAATAAATTCCAATTTGCCAGACGAACCAACAGTTCACTTGTAGATATAGGATCGGTCGTTTTAAGTTGATTGTATACAATTTCTTCCAACTTGACACCTAAATCTCCACTAATGATTTCTTGAGGAACTTGGCGAACAATTTCAAGTAAAACTCTGCACAATAGAAATATACTGGCAAGGGATTTACGATCAGCTTGAATTGCCGTTTCTCTTGCTTGAACAATACGGAATTCAAGCTCTTTAGTTTTAGCATCTTCACCCAATTTCATTCTTCCGGAACCATTCAAAATAGAAGAATTATTTGCATTAGTATTTGAAGTAGAAGGAGTCACTGTAGAGCTAGAAGCTACTCTTCTATGGGCCAACTTCGATAAACTTTTCGTTCTCATTAAAGATAAACTTCTCTTAGTCTTCCCAACAGTCACTGGGGATAATGATGCATTGCCATATTCATTTGACGAAGGATTCAGAGGCGCCTGCGCCTGGAAGTTAACATTTCTAGCCAGTTGAAGTACTCTTTCTACTTCCTGTGCAGCCATTGTTGCTACTTCACTTTTACTTTTCCTCCAAAACATGACACTATCAATGACAGGAGAAGGTTTTTTACGAGCAATATAACCCAACAGGGCCAATATCTTATCGAATTGTGGGTCAACTCCTTCAGCAAGAATATCTATGACTGGTGGCTCTTCGTTTAGCGGGTAATCTAAGCACAAGTTGAGTTTCCTCTCGGCGTGTCTAACAAACTGAGTGAAAAGGATATGAAGGGTGTATTCAGCAGGCAGTTTATCGTCGGTAGCCAAGCTTTTACGAATCAGAGAAAGTTTTTCACCATTAAGCATGATATTATATTCAAGCTCAATAGGCAGCTGAAGAGATGTAGACACTGGGGCCCCGTTAATGGGTCCAGCAACCATATTTGACTGATTCAATGGTTGACCAGCGTATGCATGAGCTGTGGGGGATATCTTATCATTCAACGGGGTCGTATTCTGTTGGATAAGAGGAGTTTGATCCACTGCATACGGATGAGCCACTACTCCTGCTCCTACTCCATTATCCACTTCACTTGCTACATCATCTATAATATCACCCATATCGATCTGAGGGGTGCTCAAGTCTGAAGCAGCTACAATTTGTTGGGTTGTTTGGGAAGGAAGATTAAGCTCCTGTTGTCCTTGAAGATGACCGAGTTCCATATTCTGTTCGTATGCCAAGGCAGCAGCAGTAGCACCAACAGCACCGATATTATGGTGTGGTGTCTCTATATTCAAGCCTTTCAAGTCAGTGTCCAAGTCTTCAATAGCTTCCAAATGCTGCTGCAGTTGCTGCAGTAGCTGTAACTGGTCTCTGGCCCGATCATACAGGATGGTAGGAGGTGTTTCTATATCTCTTACAAGGGTTGGAGTTCCAGCTTCAGCTGCATGGGCAGTTTGAGCGTATCCTACAGAAACAGCAACACTTTCCAGAGATGTAGCATGTTCGAAAAAGCTCAGCAGATCATTGTAGTAATGGCCATGGCTTATTGCAGGCAGAGAATTAAGGTCTTCTGAAGAATCATTACTGAACTTGATGGGTTCAGCCAAGCTATCGATGGGGATTCCGGAACCAGCAGTCATGGCCAAATCGGCGCCAGAACCACCACCAGCAACACCAGCACCAGCAAAATGGTACGCCTTTAAGTCTTGGATATAACTATCGTTCAGGATACTGTTATGGTATTGCATATGAGGAGGAGGGTACTGAAGAGGCTGTTCTGTTTGGTTCAATCCGGAGTGTGTGGATTCCATATGGTTGGAATCATAAACTGGAGACTGTGGATCATCGAAATTGGCCTGGATCACACTGGCATTGGGCATGGGCATGGTAATGCTCTGGTTATCGATTACTGGGACTACCACTGAAGGGTAATCCAGCTCTACATTCAATTCCTGGTGGGGCACCCCATTGCCATTGCCACTACCATTATTGATAGGATTAGTTTTACTGATATTACTGAAATTATTGATAGAATTGGTCTTATTGATGATATTTTTGTTGCCATGGCCATTGAAAGTAGTAGCATACGCAGGGTCATAGTCGTATTTGCCATCATCGAGAATCAGATCCTTTAACCTGTAGCCATTGGATCTGCTAGCATTAAGGTCTGGATAATGGGAATACTGTTGCTTATTTACCACTACATCTGAATTGGAGTCTCCAGAGACCGCCCTGTCGACCATCGAGCCGGAGCCCGAGGCCGTTGATCCAGGGATGGAGTTGGCAGACAGAGATGCAAATATCCTAGAAAGACTGGGATCACGCAGCAGCAAGTCGTCACCAAGACCACCAGCTATATTGGCCATATTTATGCCTATATCTGATCTGAATCCATCGTTTATACTACTAGAAGATCCACCATCTTTCCCAGCTCCAGGATCAGCACTAGCGATTCCTCCATTAGTAGTAGCAGTAGTATTAGAAGTGATCTGAAGAGAGGCTGTAGAAGAGCCTGGATTTGGTCTTTCCTGAGACGTATCTAGAGACAATTGATCTAGATCTGGAATCTCTATCATAACTTATGGATTGACAAGGTTCAAGCTACACCAGATTTTGCTTTTCAAGCCCGTCTTTTTTCTTCTGGTTCTGCTAACTTTACTGTTTTTATTATTCAATTGTTTTTTGATCTGATTTGCTTTATGCAAGGCGTGTGCAGGGAGAGACGAATAGCGAGAAGCGAGAAGCGAGAAGCGAGAAGCGAGTAGCGAGAAGCGTAGGACAGAGGATATAGCAAAGAGATGTATATAAAAGATGTATATTTACATGATTTAAATAATATTGGTGCGTCTATAGGTTTATAAGTCTATAAGTTTATAAGTTTGCGCTTGTATTTGTATTTGGTATGTTCTGGTGTGCCTGGCTGTAGTGTCTGTGTCTGTATTTTATGAGATGCCTGTACTTTTAGTGAGAAATGATCTGTTCTACCGAGCAACTGCGCTACCAGATACTGCTGGTGAGTAATTTTCGCCAGTTACATAGACAACAAAAGGGAACTCAGGAGAGTGATATGAACAATGAAATTACAAAAAGATGACAATAAAGTGGTAAAGAAGTAGAAAGAAGGGATAGGAAGGGATGAAGAAAACACAATATAAGCACAGTAGACAAAGTAGTAGCACAATAGAAACACAATAGAAACTCAATGGAAACACAATGGAAACAAACCCAAGACAGTAGAAGGTGCATGTACTGACCTGGGTCTGGCGTGGTGTGGCTAGACGGTGGGATGCAGCGGTATACGTTTTCTGGGGTCGGAAATAGTGAACGCCGTGGGTTGCCTTACATTTGTGGATTACTGGAATGCATTAAATCATTGATTTCGCCAAGATCGGCTTATATACATCTACAAGAAAAACATATGGCCAGAAGCCAATCACTGTATTCATTCAGCCAATCTATATTTATTCATTAAGTTCTATATTCTGTCAGTTCTATATCCATTCAGATCTCTCTGCCCTGCTCTTCTCGCTGCTCTTCTCGCTGCTCTTCTCGCTGCTCTTCTCGCTGCTCTTCTCGCTGCTCTTCTCGCTGCTCTTCTCGCTGCTCTTCTCGCTGCTCTTCTCGCTGGTGTTCTCTCTAGCGCCTCACTGCGTCTGGTTTGTTTCCACGTTGTTTTACTTACAACCAGCCCACTGATTTGGTTGCGAGCCACAAAATGCAGCATCGACAGGCTGCGCGCTTCTGGAAGGGTTTCTGTAGGGCCTTCCAGAAGAGGTGGTTATTCTGATCCAATACGATAATGTTAGAGCGTAATCATGACGATACCAGTGGATATAAGTGGATACCATTGGTCATTGACTTTTCAATGTGGACCACATCAAACAGGTTTCAGAATTTTATGGAAAAATTAAAAACCAAAAACTTCAAGACAGTAAACACCCATCAGCTGGTTCTTTCCTGGATCTCTCCTGGCACTCTCCTGGGTCACCTATCTCTCCTAGCTCGCATTCTCTCCTCTCCTGCTGAGTCCATTACTAAACCAGACTCTCTCACTCGCTCTCTTAGTGTCTCAGTCTCTATCTCTCTCTTACTCGCTCTCCTCGTTCTCTTGTCTCTCGCTTAGTTTTGCAACCACGGAGTTTGGGAATCCTGATTGTCCAGAGACTAGGCGACAAAGCATCTAATAACTGTTAGACATCAGCCAAACTTCTTAGTTTAAACCACTATTTATTCATGGCCCTGCAAGTGTCCGACTTGGTGTTGCAACTGCTAGCAGCAGAGCCGATTTCGTCGGCTCCTCAAATCCAATCTATAGCAGACTTTCTCAGCGATCGTTCGCTTTCCCTTCTCGATTTCGTCCAGATCTTGGGACCCCACTTGACCAATGAAGCTGATCTGATAAGACTGAAATCGGTGGAACTTCTTGGTCTTACCATATCCAAGGCACGTACCGGAGGGGTATTGAGACACGATGTTCCTGTTCTTTTACAGTTCTTGATCTCCCAGTTGTCTGATTCCGCCGTGGTGGCTGCTGCTCTTCAGCTGCTTCTGGTTCTTGCTGGTCTTAGTGTGTTTTCTGCCTCCACCGATATCCCTACTCTTTTGCAGGCTATTGACGAGAAATACGTGCCAACCAAGCACTTGGCCAAAGTTCGTTACCGGGGTTTGCATTTATTGGAGGTTCTCTTGCCGAAGGTGAAGTCTACTGTCAAAGCACCTGCTGACTCATCATCATCAGCATCGACTTCAGTCGTTGGGATCCATGATCCAGCCAATGACCATGTTCACGAACATGACCACGGCGACGATACCCATGGTCACAGCCACTCAGCAGCTCATACCACCACCGTCGACGTCTCAGCGGTAGACCATTCTCCGGCGGATTCTACTTGGCTCTCGTTCACCAAGACCTTCATCAACATTGCCACCGGCGAAAAGGATCCTCGTAACTTATTGGTATCGTTTGGCTTGAACAAAGAAATCACTTCCAGTTTCCCCCTCTCTCAACGAAGAGACTCGGAGCTTCTTGCTGATTTGTTCGACGTGGCCTTCTGCTACTTCCCTATTTCCTTTACTCCTCCAGCAAATGACCCTTACGGGATCTCTGCTGACCAACTTAAGGTCAAACTTAGATCTGCTCTTACGGCCCATAGACTCAGTGCCGATGATCTCTTTTCCAGTTTGATTGAAAAGCTTACCCTGACCAACCCTAGCGTAAGAAACGATGTCTTACAGACAATCCTTGAAGCCATTATAAATTTCCATCCTGATGATATCACTCCTCATTGGTTACCTCTCTGGAATGCCTTCAAATATGAAATTCTTCACAATGATGTCTCCCTTTTCAAACCAGAAAATGATTTCATCATCCCTGTAGATTACCTCGATATCGATAACTCCGACGATACGAAACCACTTTTCTTCACCTTGGATATTGTGAAGAACTTAGCTGCCAAGTTAGAAGCTGCTAAGGACTATGGAACCTCCATTGATAAGTTTTTGGACCTTGTCTTTTCCGAATTGAATGAAAACTTAAGAAAAGTGTCTACCAAGGTATTCTCCCAGTCTGTTTTATTAGTAGCTGTCATTGGATCCACTTCTTTACCACTCTACAATAAGGTAATTGACTTCTTGTTCAGCTACAAAATCTGGGGTAAGTATATTGGAATCGAAGCAGAAGAAGCCCAAGAAGAAGCTCAAGAACAAGAAATCACTACTGCAAAGATTGAAAAAGAATCTAACGATAAAGAAATTGAAATTACCTCTCAAGATATTGAAGACGACTTATCGTTATCCACTGCTCAACAAAGACTTCTTATTGACAACCTTGGATTTATATTCAATGCTTACGTCCCATCGGAAGAGAACCACCTTTTACGTTTCAAAGATCATCTTTTGGTCTTCAATGCCCTGCTTCTTCGTACGAGTTCTAGTTTGGAGAAAACGTTGAAATCCAAAATTGTAATTCAGTTGGGTAAAATGGCCGTTCTTCCTGGCTTTTTGACTGCAGATGAATGGAGTAATGTACTTACTTGGTTTGATGAAGTATTAAAGAATACCATTGAAAGCAATGCTTCCTGGGAAAAAGATCATGTTGTCGTGGCTATTAGAACTACTATAGTCAAGGTTCTTGGCAAGAGCTGGCCTAGAAGTAATGCCGTAGTTGAGAATGTTCTTCCAACTCTTTTGGATATTTTGAACAAATTTATTGGAGATGAAAAGTCATTTTCTAAGGTTTTGGATTTCATCGGTCAAATCAGTGTAAACCCACAAATCTTGGAAACTTTATCAGTTAGATTACTTCGTAATTTAGAAATTTATTCTTCTACCAGTCCAGAATTGTTCCTCGCAACTGCTGGATTATTGGTACAATGTGTCAACAGAACCCAATCAGAACTGCCTTTCAACATGAGTGGTTGGTACAAGAGTTTTGTGCCTCGATTCTTGGAACCTTTCTTTAAGGTAGTTTCCCAGTCAGGTGATAATACAGGTGCCATTGTTGAAGTCTGTGGTGAATTAATTGGTCTTATTGTAAGATATGTCGATAAAGATAAACACCAAGGTATGTTGAACGACTTGTCAACTCTTTTCTTTGAAAAGAAAAATATTCTTAGAGAACTGAGTGTTCTTATCAACTTCTTTATTAAGGTGTTGACCAACATAGATAAAAGTACCAAATTAGAAAGTTATAGTGTTGACGAATTGATTTCCCAAGTTACCAATTTATTGAGTGCCAGTGAAAACCAAGCCTCCGACTTTGTTGCCTACGTTAACCTTGGATACCTTCAATTTGTTGCCTTGTTGGTTAACAAGTTTGATGATGGCAACCTGCAAAAAATTGACGAAATCTTGTCTTCTGGATATGAAAGTATAAGTTCAAACTTTGAAATAAATACTTACGTTCAAGAGTTTGCATGGGTTCTCAAGGGTATTATTGTCAAGATTGATAAAAAAGGTTTGGATTATTTGGAAAAAATCATTACATTGCTTTCTACGGACTCTGAAATGGTTGCAAGAAATGCCTTGATATACCAAATTTTAAACATTGAAACTGTAGACCTTCCAATTTTTACTGATCCTACTATTACCAAGAAGAAATTGAATAAATTGGTATCTGGTGTGCAAAGTTTCCAAGTACGTGGACTTTATAAGCAACGTCTCTTTGCCGTTGTTTTCCCTATTTTATTGAATGGATACTCTGAAAGCACAGATTTGCTTAAAGGTAAACTGGTTTACTTGAAAGCTTTAGCTATTTTATTTAGTAATGTTCCACTGTCAGTTTTGATTCCATACTTACAAGAATTCACTCCAATGGTGTTATCTAGTTTACAAATTAGTGAAGGCAGTGTTTCAGAATCACTGCTTAAGACCATTGAAGTGATTCTCAAGGAGTCACCTATTAGTCTTGTTCCACACTTCCTGAGTTTAATTCCAAGATTGGTTACTTTATCACTCACTCTGAATAAGGTAAACACAGAAGAGATTCAATTAAGTGCCTTGAGATGTTTGATTCTTGTCTTCCAATTGACCGAAGAAAGACAAAAGCTTATGAGATATAAAGCGGAAACACTTTCCAAATTAATTAAAGGTTTAGATGACCCAAAGAGAAGTGTCAGGAAGTTGGTAACTGATGTCAGACAGATGCTCTATCAACTTAGATAGGATCTAAGGAAATAACACCACCACCATCGCCACCAAGTTATCAAGATTTTTTTGAAAATTTTTTAATTAGAGATATTATAGACAAATATACCGTAATTTACGAAACGTCCAAACTATTATTTTTCTTTCTACAATTCTATGAAATATAGCACTATCCAGTGCTATTATGCATTGATTTTATTTCTTTTCGATAAATAAAGCTAAATCGGTTTCATATGTATACAATAATAATGGGGGGAAAGGTAGTAACTCTAACTCTATCTCTCTCTATTTATTCTTCGTCAGATTCTTCGTAGTCTACAGGAGCTAAACCTGGAGTCAAACCAGGATAAGAAATATAACCTTTCTTTATCTTTGTCTTAAAATCGTTTTCAGCAGCATTCTTCTTATTCTTCTTTGGTCTTCTTGTTCTGGAGTCCAAGATTTCCAATATGTCATGTTTGGTGTCTCTCATCTCATCTTTCATTGATTCATTGTCAATCTCAGAAAGAGAATTCAAAGAGGAAACATTCTTTTTGATTAATTTCTTCAAGTATTTCGATTCTTCTACAGTTAAAGTGCCCTCCTTCTTATGTGATTTGATAAGGTTATATTTAGCAATTTTATTGAATTTCTTGGCTTCTTCGTTGGTCTTTAGTATCTTTTTCCGTTCCCGTAACTTTTGGTTCTTGACTAATCTTTTGATCTCATCGGAGTTTTGCTTTCTACGTAATTGCTTCAGGACTACGGAAGCTGATGCTGTTGAAGTAGATGGCTCTTCGCTTGCTATTTGACTTCCTGGTAAGTGGGCGGCCAAGAGCTTATTTACGGCTTTTCTGGCCTGGATTTTTGACGACTCAGAACTGAAAACCATTGTGATATCTGTACCCTTGGTAGCTGTGTTTCTAGTAGATGATGTGTGAGATGAGCGAAGAGAAGAGAAGAAGAAGGCGCGCAGAGATGGCCCATAGTACGGCATATAGAGCGATAGTAGGTTCTAATGGTCACGTGCGCGAAGTTTAGTGAAAGTGCATATACATAGTAGAGAGTCTCATAGTAGAGATGCTATGTTGGAATGTGTCTACACATAGTAGAGAGTCCCTTTCGAGTTTTTCCTGTGTATGTTCTCCGCATTACAATTGATAGTTGCAGTATATCGCAGTATATCTACGTTTTCCTTTGCAGCGAATTGTTGTTGTCAAAGATATCGCTTAGAATTCGTTCATGCTAGTTCGTAAGTGCTCTTTTTCAGACTCACAGGCTATTGTTGGTTCCGTAGGTCTGGTTGTGCTCTGGCTGTATTCTGATTGGGGAGGATGGCATTGGTGGTGGTAAGTTTTGGGGTCGAAAGGTATGTGCCGAGGATGTTGTTCCCAAAACACCAGCAACGAAGTTAGCAGCTTTCTGTTTAAACACAGTATGTTTTGGTGGGTAGTCTAAATTTCATGTGCTTTACTTTTATTACCATTATTTTTATTTCCATTATATTTATTATACTTTTTTTTTGCTGCCGGCCTTCTTTCTGGAATGGTGGATCTTGGAGAGGGACTTGGACTTGGCTAATTCGATGGAACCTAATATAAACCATTCCATACCTCACTGCTGCGTGCTTCCCCTACCGACAACTTTTCTTACCGAATTTTACATGTATGATAAAGTACGGTGGGTGCTTTCATAAGGAAAGAAGCTCTTTCCTAATTAGGTATATACATTTTTGACACTAATCGCTTAAAGCGAGCCATCGGAAAGCACTTCACATGAAGACATATAGCATATTAAATTCTGCATATACTTGCTATCTTTGTGGAGAAACCGTGACTAGATAGATTCAATTACGTAGGTAATTTAAGTAGAGCTCGCTTACTATTTTAGCGTGTCCCTGGTAATATTTTCCATTAAAACAAGAATATATCGAACCATTGCTGGATGCAAGCGATAGACTGCGAAAGACCATCACTGCAGTGACCTATGACGACTACACCAAATATATGCAATGCTTGTAACAGTTGTAATTTTTTTCTTCTATTCTGTTTGATATCCAGTTTATTCTTTAGATCCCTCTCAAGCCATCTGAAATTTGTTCCTGAAAGGTAGTCTACCATAATTTTCATTAAAAGAGTGGAAAATAGCGGACAATAGTAGTGACAATCACCCCTCTTCTACAATGAATCGGAGCCAGTTACCACCGTTTGCAGGCCCGAATAAACTAGGAATGATCTGAAATTTTGACCATATAGCCTAATTTCCCTTCCACCAGATTCTGGGGTTCTTTAAATTTCAGATCGCCAATTAAACTTAGTTGTGTTTTGTTACTGCTACGTTAGTTCCACCACATTGTTAATACATATTGAAGAATTGAAGTAACAAAATGATAGCAGCTATTAAACCATTTTGTTACTTGAATTACTACTTCTCTATACATATTTACTATAATCGTACATATTCACTGTCAAACACTTTCGTCTCTATACGTATTTAATTTTTTTTCCATTTGTATAATCATTTTTATTCTTAATACTATACAACCTATGGCTTCTTGAACACAGCAACTATGTGGAGGTACACCTTAGTTCTACTAAATCTACATCGTACATCGTACATCGTACATTGCTGCCACTCCACTTTTCGGCTATCGGTCCATCTTTGGTAAAGTATAATTTATAGTATAATTTATGTTTCATAAACCCAACGTAAATTTATGATTAGCACAAGATTTTAGCAAAAGATTGGCATAAGATTTTCACCAGAAAAAATCATAAGCAAAAAAATCATAGGCAAAAAATTCCGTATAATTTGATTATGGTGAAAACCATATTAAATTCTTGACTTAATGCGCTGTTTCCATGCCTACAAAAGTAGTTTTTTTGCGCTCTACCTGCACTCTCGCATTCTTGTCCACATTATTTTCCATTTTAATTTTCATTTTTTGCTGTTTCCGTTACCTGGTTCTGTCCCTGGCCCCTACTCCGCTTATTCTCTCTGTTAGCTCCAACCCCACCTCCACTTTTCGCATTTCCGCATGGCGCATTTCCCACTGCAATTGACGGCAAAGAAATTTTTGCTTTTGACATGTGCAATCGCACTTACGCCGAGGTCCTCCTCACAGTAGAGATTTAGCTGATTGTATAAAAGCGGGTGCACAAACACAAAAATTGTAAAAGTCCAGGAAAATTTAAATTAAAGAATTAACTCTTTAACAAAACTCATTTCTACTTATTATTATTTAAAAAACTTATCACAATGTCATTAGCTGTCGACGGATTCAACGCTTCCCAATTATTTGATGTCTTACAAGATGCTCTTAAGGATGAAAAATTGAAGCAAAAGGCCATCAAGGATGTTAAGGCCACCCTTGTTATTACTTTAAAGAACAAGGAAGGTAAGGAACAATCTTGGTTCTTGGATTTCAAGGAAGCTGGTACCCTTAAGAAGGTTGACTCCATTCCAAAGAGTGATGTCCAATTGATCTTGAAGGATGCTGATTTCTTGAAGTTGGCTAACGGTAAGGCCAATGGTCAAAAGTTGTTCATGAACGGTAAATTGAAGGTTAAGGGTAACATGATGAAGGCTACTTCTATTGAAGCTGTTTTCAAGGCTGCTGACCCAAGATCTAAGTTGTAAGTGCTTTTAGATATTTATTTGCCTTCACGCTATCAACCAAACACACGAATGTATGATCCATATACTCCAACTGAATTGTAGCTGATCTTCCTCTTGGTTGTCTTCCTCTTCTTCCAGCCCACCTCTCACCACCCCCCTCCTCTTTCTTGAAAAAAAAAAAAATTAAACAAGTATCACCACCAAATTATAGCGCTAAATCAGCGACTAAACAAACTTAGAGATATACCATTTATAACGTAATTTATAGCACATAAAATATAACATATCTACATTTCGTATACAATCCATAAATGGCCTCTATTCATATCCTCATTACTTACCATTTGCCTGTTCTGTATTGGCTCATTGTGGACGAATTCTCCGATTTGTGGGGAAAACTCGCAGCATTTCGCTTCCCCACCTTTTGGTACAAGTGCTACCTTCACGAACACACACCTCTATATATACGACAATTATAATATCTAATTATACTAACACATATCCATATCCATATATATATTTATTTATATATATCTAATTATACCTTTTCAAGCCATCTCTGCCGCCAATATAAACAACGTTTCCCACCACTGCCAAGGCATTCGGAGACTGCGTCACATAATGCTCAATCACTTCAAGGTGCTCATCAATGCTGAACACCTCTTCGCCAGCACATACTATGACCTTGTCTTTCAAGCATCTAATGCTGTTTATGCTATTTTCGGATACTACCTTGATTATTGGGACGTTCTCTGACGGATCTGTTAACGATATACTTTTTATGGTACCGTTATCAAGTCCGATAATGATCCTGTTATTCAATTGAACCATGGCTGTGACTGCACAGGAGTTTACATCTTTGAAACTGGTTTGCAGACGGCCATAAACATCATATTGTTGTACATTGCCGCTACTATAGCCCACGTATACGAACTTTCCTTTTGTTTCAAAGTCATATACATGATTGTCATTGTTTTCATTTTCTTGTGTTTCTATTTCTGTTTCTGTTTCTACATTTTCTATGTCCTCCCTTGTCACCACCACCATGCATTTTGCCGGATCTGATTTATTCAACGCTCTCTCAAACTTGTATATCTCTTCACCACTACCCGTTTCCCATAACCGTACCGAACCATCTTCACCAGCACTTAAAAAGTTTCTACCAGTTGTACCTAGAAGCTTGACGTCATTGATGGCCCCGGTATGCCCAGTGAACTCACGTACACACGATCCAGCCAACAGCCATAATTTGAGTCTCATATCTAACAGGCCAGTGAGAATAGCCTTTCCTGAAGGGAAGAAATTAGCAGTTGTTATATCAGCAAAGTGAGCCTGATCAATGACCACAGGGGTATCCAAATTGTTTTTAATGCTATCATCGTTATCATTCATATCACTAGTTTTTTTACTACTACCAGTACCGGTGTTTTCAATGGATGAAGAACCGAAAAGACCTAACAGCAGCAGCTGGATCAACAATTTTCCATCAGACTCTCCGTACGCCACTAATGAACTGGTGGCGTCAATGGCTGTTATGTCTACAGTTCTAGCGGTTTCAAAAGCAGAGCTGGAACCCTTGATGGTAAATTTGGTATCTTCAATGGTCACTTCAAACTTATGAGGTGTTCTTTGCACCACATGGACCCCATTGCCTCTCATCCCTGAAGAGTCTACCCGCACCACGTACTCAGAGGACTTTTCTCCATCAATGAGGTTGATCCAGAAGGTATCATATGGTAATATTCCGCTTTGGACGTCGGAAATCACGTCCTGAAATGAATGTTGTACCTCTATCATCATTGAAACCTGAAAATTTCTTCAGAAAGTGGCTCTCAAGTGCTTGAATTCCAGCAATTAGCAATTTTTCTTGAAGCCAGGAAGAAGCAGTTTTTTAGCAGCCAATTTTCTGTCCAGCGAGTATTTGTTTTAATTTTCTCGCTATTTTCTCGCTACTTTCTTGCCACTCTCTCGCTATCTTCTTGCTATCTTTTCTTATAAAGATAATACCAAATATTATAGGGCACGTGACATTTCAATTGTAATCGTACTTTCTGATCTACTAAATTTCAATATTAAATCTTCATCAGATTTTAATATTCTTCCTCTAGTGAAAGTATTTGTCCAGTCTTCATAGGTATCGAATATGTATCTTTTATTAGCTTTAAATATTACTGGATTGCCTGTCACCAGGAATCCTTTACTGGCCTCCAATATGAATCCCTTGTGGTATTTGATATTTATATCTATATTGAATTTCAAGTTTATTCCTCGATCGATTTTCAATCTAAATTTTTGATTGGGTTCCAATGTTAATTCTTGATCGGCTTTCAATGTTACTTGACGAAGCAGACTTCCCATCTCACTCACTTTCACTGATCCTTCAGGTATACTTGGTGTTGGCGGACTTTCAGTTTCATCATAACATGGTGGGCCTCCAATATTAATACTCTCTTGTTTGTTGGTTGCATCACCACCCCATGATAAACTCATGTTTATCCGCATAAAACTTTCCTGAAGTTAATATTATATTAATAAAATTGAAAGAGAAAAGGATAATTCATTTATTTTTATATTTGTATTAATATTTAAGAAAGAATAATGTATGTTCGGTGTTTACTACTATTATTGCCTACTAGTTATACAATAATTTACGTATAGCATAAATATTTATGAAATGCTGCAGGTAAACATACGAAGGAAAGAATTGCAAATTTTATGGACTATATATCGACAACTTTTCTTATTAAGATATATACCTAATCTATGTATATCTTATTCCATGGCCTCTTCCTGGATATTAATTATCAAGGCACCCAAAAGTAATCGTAATAAAAGGTGCACAATAAGAATTTCTTTTAATTTTTAGTTGCTTGAACTAGATTAGTTTTTGTTGGTTCATGATATTGTTGCTAACCAAACTTTTATTTAATTATTGCTTCAGTCATACTTAGACGGCGGTATCTTATCAATTGGTAGCTCAGCTTTACAATGGGCTGTACATGGAAATAGGTCGCTAATCTTTTTACCTGATATTTAGTTTACTGTTGTTAATTTTATCATTTTGATGCCAGGAGCCATCTACATCTAAAAATGCGGTGTTTTGTTCCCTTGAAACTTTGGAGATTTCTTGAATTACGACATTGGGGCTTTCTCCACCCAAAGCTTCGGGTTCTTGATTTACAGCTTGGGAGCTTGGTTGATTTTCAGGTGGTGGATCTCCAAGACTGCTGGTGAAATAAGGATCACAACTATAACGCCTGACAGCTGCAATAGCTATTAAAAGTGCCATTTGAGTAACTCCATTTGCAAAGTGGACGGTGAGCAAACAACATTCTAAACAGACAATATAAACGACTATTGTTAATTCTGGAGGACTTTCTAATACAGCTCTACAAATTGTATAGGTCCACTCCTCGATCAAGCAAAATGAAGCTAAAATACATTCGGCGATAGTAAACGGTTATCTCTGAGACCGATATGATCAAGCATAGTTGCTAAATCAAGAAAAAAGCATAATTGATTTAATTCTTTTATAAAACTCAGGTCTGCTTGATTATATTCTTATAACCCATGTTATAAGATAATTTAAATAATTGCCTTGGTGAGTTTGACCCTTTTTATAGAATAATTTGCTTGCATCCTACTTTTGTTTTGCAGCCATTTTTGTGCACGTAATTTTGCTGTAAAAAATATTTGTGTCAAATCTTTTAATCTCGGGCCTAGACTAATCCCCATTTTATTTTCCATTTTTCTCGCTATCTACTCGCTATCTTGGCTTCCAAAGCAGGACAGCTCGTGGAACAGAGAGAAGAAGACAGGAACGGAAGCAAGAGGTAAGAAAAGACAGAAAGTATACCTCAAATGCACCCATAAAATATCTTTCAATTATACACTAATATGCCTTTACTACCTCTACTATCCATTATCCACCATCCCCTACTATACCTATGCCAAGACTATACCTCTACTCCAGCTCCCTCTATTCTTTCTATTCCTTCTGCTAGTTAGACGCTAACTTTCCCACGCATTTTTATCTCGCTAACAATTTTCTAATTCTCCCGGGCTTGCAGGTGCGAAATCTGCGAAATCTGATTTTTACAGCCAAAATCTATTTTTACAGCCAAAAATTGATTTTTCTTTGTTTCACTTTAAAGCCAAGTTGCAAGTCACCAGGCCGTTTGGAAGCCAGCACTAATAACACGCAAACTCGTTATTTTAAGTCTATCTGACGTTTTATTTACACTAATTCCACCAAACCATCATTAATTGCCACCTAATTTACCATGGAATCGGCCCTAGAGATGTTTTTCGACGACCAGTTTGACCCTGCTGCTTACGTGGACGCCCTTTTCGTACTGGTCCTTGGTAACCTTTCTCCGTACCTGGAGAAGGGTCTTCAACAGCTCCAAAATAAGTCCAATGGACTCTTCTCCCATTTGGATTACTATACCGGTGAACTTTCCAAGCAGTTGTCTTCGAAAATCACCTCTTTACAGGACTCCTCTCTGATTATTCTGCAAATTGAAGGTGACGATATAACCCGGTTAGAGTACTACTTGAAGTCGATAGACAATGCCATCGATGCTCTTCAAGGGGAAATTCAATTGGAAGGATTGCAGTCATCTTCAGCTTCAGCATCTATTTCAGTACCTAAAATAGCTGATAGCTTCTCCACTGCTGTATCTGATCCAGCCTCCTTGAAGACAACGTCAAGTAATCCAGAATCAGAGCAATCAACAATAATAAACCTGCTTATTCAACTTAAAGTAGTTCGCCAGAATTTACAACAAACAGTAGAGCTTTTCGATCGATTAGATCCAATTTTAGAAAACCAATCCAGTCCTATTAAGATATCCGATTTCAGCAAAAGATTAGACACCCTCTTGAGCACATTAAAGGCAGAAATCAATTCCAAGACCAATTCAGATGAAACTTCCAAGGCAGCGTTGGCCAAAGAAATAGATTTATTTGTAGCATTACTCCCATTGTTCCAGGGAACTTTATTCCACGGAGAATTCAAACAATTTGCGTCAACTTTGATTCAAGAAAAAGAAAAGTTAAAATAGACAAAACTTATGAATCACCAGCGAATGGAAATCTGTAAACACAAAATAAACACAAAATACATGCAAATGAAGGATCTTTTTAACTTGTTGGCCGGGCCACATCCAAACTTCAAAGCATTGTAAGCACTCACATATAATAGCTATATAGGTATATTATAGCTAAATGGATAAATAGATATATGTATAGCTGGAGCTGAAATCAGGTATTCGCTGAAATTAAGTATTCGCTGGATTCACTAGGTTTGCTGATTCTCATGTACAATAACTTCACACAAAGCTATCTGAACTATATACCCCTTAAATAACGTTCCAATCAATACATATGGAATATACAGTATCTCAAGTAGCTACAACTCAGTAAATTAATTTCGTTTATTGTTCTATTGTTTATGTACGATCCCCAAAAATGGTATTTGTCTATTCTTTACCTTCTACAGGTTCTTGCACTTCACCTTTTTCTAAATCAACCTTCTTCTTTCTTAACCAACCAAACAGAAGAATATAAATCAAGTAATGAAATGCCTTGGATGGGAACCATCTTTCAACCCAAGTGTTTGGAGTAATTCTAATGATGATACCGGCAGGGATGGAAACGAACCCACACAAAAGTGCAGTTGCCCACATTCCTCCAGTTTGTCTTGCAATCAGGAAGGCAGCACCTCCAACAAACATAATAAGAATTTGCATACCGGCAATGATTAAAGCAATGATAATGAAATACCAATTTCTAAATAAATGTTGGAAGAAATGTAAGTTTTCCTTCAGAATTCTCTTTCTTACCAGGGTAATATCATCGGCTTCATCAAGCTTTCTTGTAACAACCAATTTCCAGATTTGTAACCAAACAAAGGCATTAAAAGTCATGGCATCAAGTTGCTTTTCTTGATGGTTACTAATGGGTCCACTACCAAAGAAGATCTTCTTACCACCGAAATGAAGAATGAAAGTAATAGTCAATTGAGTAACCAGTTGACCAATAATCATTTTCCACATTGAAGTCAGAATCAATGGAGCAGTTCTACCGTTAGGTCTACGGTTCAAAAGATTATCATCTGGTTTATCGGTGGCCAAAGCAAGAGCTGCAAGGGTATCCATAATCAAGTTAACCCATAAAAGCTGAACTGCAGTCAAAACTGAATGGCCATCACTGGAAGATACCGCTGAAACAAAAGTCAAGATACAAGCAGTGATATTAACGGTTAATTGAAATTGAATGAATTTTTTGATCGAAGTGGAAACGGTTCTACCCCATTTAATGGCTTGAACGATATCAGTGAAATCATCGGTCATAAGAATGATATCTGAAGCATCTCTAGCGACTTCAGTACCAGCGATACCCATGGAGAAACCGACGTCAGCCAATTTCAATGCTGGAGCATCATTGGTACCATCACCGGTAACTGCTACAACTTCTTTCTGTTTACGTAAGGTGTCAACAAGAATTCTTTTATCTTCTGGAGAAGAACGGGCAAGCACTTTCAATTGTTTAGCAACTTTGAATCTTTCATCGATGCTAAGCTTACGGAAAGTTGGGCCTTCCATGTATGCATATTCATTGGATAAATCATCTGGAGTCAAGATATGACATTGTTTCAGGATAGCCTTGGCAGTAACCATATTATCACCAGTAACCATACGAACGGTAACACCAGCATGTTTACACTTAAGAACAGCTTCTGGCACACCAGGTTTCAAAGGATCTTGTAAACCTACGACACCATCCAAAGTCAATAATTTCAGTTCAGGACTCCAAATCTTATCAGGATCAGCAACCAATGGATTAGTGGCATCAGCTAATTCAGAAGGAGGCCATTGACCAAGAGTATCATAGTCTAAATGGGCCAAAGCAATGGCTCTTAAAGAGTCGTTGGCGTATTCATCAATTCTACTCAAGACAACCTCTCTTGAACTTCTTTCACTGATATTTTTACCTAAATGATTAAATCCACAACCTTTGTAAATGATTTCAGCGGCACCTTTAAGGTAAAATCTGAACCCTTTACCGTTTGGTTTACGGACAACGATACCAGACCATTTCCTACTAGATTCGAAAGGGATAGTTTGAACGATATTGTTCTGTTGAGAGAATTCACGGATATCGTCTAATGATTCGTATTCAAAAGCATTCAATTTATCCTGGGCAAGGATCAAAAGAGCCAGTTCAGTCTTATTACCTAAAAATGGTTCACCTTTCTCCAATTCTTGAATAGCTCTTTGAATCTTTGGGTCCTGCCCATTATTCATTAAACGTTTCCAGAAAGGCAGTTTTTCGATGGGTTTATCACCAACTGGAGTTTCAGTGAATGCTCCGTTAACGAAAGCAGTACTGTTAAGGGTTATATTTTCAATCAACAGTTGACGTAAATCAGAGTTCACATCAATGTCTTTAAACAATGGTCCCGGACCACCGGCAGTTTCGTTAAATTCACAATCATCGTCGAAAAACCCACGAACAATTCTCATCTTGTTCATGGTAAGAGTACCAGTCTTATCGGAACAGATAGCAGTGGCACCACCCATGGTTTCACAAGATTTCAACACACGAACCAAGTTACCATTTTGAGCCATTCTAGTAGTAGCGAAAGCCAAGGCAAGAGTCACAGCTAACGGTAACCCTTCAGGGACAGCCACAACCACGATAGTGATAGCAGTAATTAAGATATCAAGGAATTTTTTACCCTTTTCTGGGCCATTAAGATGGTTAAATGCTCCACCTGGAGCAATCTTAACACAGAATCTTATGAATAATACAATAAATAAAATACCGGCTGCAAGGAGACCATATTTGGAAATACCTTCAGCCAAGTTGTCTAATCTTTCTTGAAGTGGCGTAGTTTCAGCTTCATGGTTTAACAGCATCATAGTACGTCCGTGTACAGAGTTGACACCCACAGCGGTGACTATGGAATCACCAAGACCGGATAATATTTTGGAACCGGAGATTAAAAATGGATCGATGAATTTGATATTAGTCGACCCAATGTCTTCATCAGTTGGCATATTTTGTTCATAAAATTCAAGACACTCGTCGGCAGGTCTCTTTTTAATACTATGGGATTCACCAGTCACCGACAGTTCATCAGCTTCCACTTCACCACTGAAAAGAATACAATCAGCTGGGACTATATCACCAGTTTGTAAATTTAAAATGTCACCAACAAGTAAATCATGGATGGAAATCATCTTTTGAGCTCCATTTCTAATAACTATGAGTTCACGATCCTCCTTTTTGGCGTTCAATTTGGCAAACTGTCTTTCCTTTTGATAGTCATTAGCAGCGCCTACTACGACAACGATGACCACAGCGACGATAATAGCAACACCTTCCACCCAATCAACTTTAGGAAGAGGCATACCTTCATCGTCGTACTCTGTTTCTACACCGAAAGTTTCATAGAGACCTAATGCTAAGGAAACAACTGCTGCCACTGTCAAAACGATCAAAACTTTATCCTTCATTGCTTCGTAACATAATTGGAAAAACAGCTTGGAAGCCTTGACAGGTAATTCATTGGCACCGTATGTTTGTCTACGAGAATTTATATCATCTTCGTTTTGTTCGTTAAGACCCTTTCTTGTACTCAGATTCAACCCTGATACAAGGGCTTTGAACCCCCCAAGTTGGTATAAGTGTCGTAAAGATTTGGGGTCATGGAGTTGGGTAAGGGCCGCTATGGATATATTCTCTCCACCAGTTAAAGGCAGGGCCAGATTTACACTCAGAATTGTAGAAGTACTAGCCTTTCTTTCCAAGGTTGGTACAGCTAAAGTGTTGGACATTATTTGGGGGTGTGTGCTATATAATGTGATGCAAAAAGTGTAATGGGAATATGACTATGATATAGCTATTATATTATTATGGTTATTATTATGATTCTTATTCACAGGCGAAAAAAGATACCTCTTTATTGGACATATAAAATCTTATAAACCGATGACGATGGGTACTAGGTACTGGGGGGACTTGGCAGTGGCGATGTCGTAAAAATTGGTGATGCTATAAATCACCTTTACGCGTATAGCCTTTGAAGAAAAAAGTGTCTGAGCCCAGAATGACCCCAAAAAAGCAGGAGTACTGAAGGTAATTGGATAAAATAATTGTTGTACTAGTATGTATCGGTACTATAATGGAACGATCCTAGTAGTTAATGCGCTGTTTAACGAATATAGATGAAACTAGTAAGGATCTATAAGGGTTGGGTAAAAAAAAAAATTTACCGTCAGGCCGTTTACTTAATATATATGACCCAAGACTCTACTCAGCCCTATAAGGTTTCCACAATAGGGAGAGAAGGCAGAGGGAATTTCTGGTATTGTATTCAAAACAAAAAAAATTAATTAAATTAAATTAATTTTATTTTAAAAAAAAAAATAGGCAACAAGTTGATGAGCCCGATTCTGTTTTGCTTGACGAAGAAAACCTTCAAGAAGTAACTACGAGAAAGGGGTGACCTTTGCTTAGATTATATATTCAAGAATCCAACTTAAACTGTCGATAATTTTTATTATTAAAAAAAAAAGGTGGCCCAGGCAAGACAAGCAATATAGAAAAGTATAAAAAATAAAATAGCTTAAGAAAATAAAATAAAATAAAATAATAGTTGAAATAAAGGCAATTATGCAAAAAAACAAATTAAAAAGTTTAAAAACCGGGCTGTGCTGCTCTGGTTCCCAAGCGCAATAGAAGTAGATAAGAATCAGATGTACTTAGATAGGCATATTGGTTGGGGGAAAATTTTATTTTTCCCCTACCTTTTCACGCAGGTAAAAATTAAAAATGAAAAATGGAAAGCTATTTCTTTAATTATTATTTTTTTTAATATGGAGTTGAAATTGCAGTGCATCTTCTACATGTTGCAGCTTTGGTCAATTGCTCTCACACTCTCCTTCTTCTTCTTCTTGTCTACACTATCCAGTATTGTAGATGATTTCTATAAATATATATTTAAGCTACCAGAAACCCAATTTAACCTGTTATTTATCAACTTTCAAGGAAAACAAAGAAAAAACGTAAAACAACAAAAAAAAAAAGAAAACGAAATGATACTGAAACACGATCAAATCCACTAATTTTTATTTTTATTTTTTTACTTACTCTCGCTAATGGAAATTTCCTTGGTAAGTAGTGGGAGCTGATTGAAATTCCACACAACCCTTGGCAGAATCAGAATCACCCTTTTTCCTTCTTGCAGCTACTTTTCCTGTCCATTACTTTAGGCATAGCAATGGCAATAATAACATGAATATGAATATTTATGACAATGCCAGTTCTTCCTACTTTCTCTTGCTTATTGTATAGCCAAAGTATCTAACACATCTACAATGATACTTTGCAGTAGGTTGATGGAAGCGATAAATGACGGAATTTACCGGACTTTGGTCCCACGCACTAACGAGGGAAAACAGCTCTGCCGTTTTTCTTTTTCATAAGCCTTCTTCTTCCTCTTCCACTACCTCTTCCACTACCTCTTCCTCTTCATTCCTTGTTTACCTAGTCTATCATAATTGAAGTATAACAGGCTTGTCTGCTTATTGTCCCATACATCAATGTACCTACAACGTTCTGCCAATAGCATACTTATCATCCAGAGTTTCAAGGTATCCATACATCGTGCGGCACAACAAGTATGTCTCATATTTATGTAAGTATGCCCGTATTAAGCGCGAGTGAGGGAGCTCCTGGCACAATTTCGACATAGCACCACTCTAAAATAGGGCATGCGTTTACAATAGGAAAAAAAATGCTTGGACAACTTGGCCCAACTACGCTCAACTAGTACCGTTTATTTTTACAATTGGGCTGTGTTAGCGTCCAAGTAGTAGTAATAAAATTCATTGTATTTATTTATCATACGCCGTTTTGTAGATCGGGCAAATTATCTTTCCAACTGCTCTATTATACGTCTCTCACATGGGTTGCGTTTCTTTGCATATAGTGTAGCTTGATTGTGTTTTTTTTTTTTTGTATTTACTGAACTCTAAAAGTTGCAACTTTTCGTTACTAGTCAATAAAAGTAACTCTGGATGTAGAATGGGCATATGATAGGCATAAGATTGGAATATGATACCAGTAAAATAGTTGAAATTAGTATGTCGCTTTTAAAGTGTGCAAAATATGTAAGGATTGACCTTCAGTGTGGTCAGCTTTACCAAGAAAATCTACGCTCACCTAGATATTCTAGTGTGGGGTTCTACGAGAATACAGTTTGTTTTGCTTTCCGGTGCCAGCTATAAATTAAATCTTGATATGTCCCCAACATTTCCCCTGTCAATCCCAGAGCCAAGAAAGGTTTGCAGCAACTATCTATACTGAGATATGTCAAAGCCAGACAAAGTCAAAAGCATCATAGAAACAAGCTATGGCAACGGAATATTGAGTTTCAAAGAAAACATGTAAAAAAAAAATAACGGAAAATTAAAAGAAAATAAATAAAAGAAATCTGAAGCAGTATCAAAAATGATAATAATTTCACAAGTGGTTACGACGGTGGCTCAGATATATGGATTAAAAATTCATAATTTATCCCCTAATAATAGTATCCAATAAACCTAATACTCTTTATTTTGTTTTGTTGTGCTGTCCGCCTGCTATTTTTACGATAATGATTGAAATACTGGTTCACTTTCAGTTCCCCTGCCTTACCCTTTAACCAATATAAACTTCTTCTCTTAAATCTTATTTCCTTAATTGCAAACTAAAAAGAAGATTGCGACATAAAAAATAAGCTGTGATGCAAGTAATTATCGCCTACAGTAAAAGAAGGCGCAGTCATGATGTATTTATACTAGGGTTCGCACTGTCTTTGGCGAGTGAACATTTCTTGGCACAAGTAGAGAAAGTCCAAACAATCAAGCAGCTTGTTAACAATGTTTGGGGGGTTTGGGACGGCTCTATGGCATAACTGGGAATATATCGCTACTATTGATGCTTTTTTTAAACTCGACTACTACTAACTGATTATACGAACTGCGATATTTTTTAACCGTCACATTCCAAAATCACCTTTTCGTTTTGTAAAGAGAGTGATATATAAATTGACTCCAGAGCTTGCAGCATTCCAAGAAATAAGTTCACGTAGACATAGCCTGAAGACACAATGTAGTAGAGAGAGAGGCAAACAAATTCAATATTGTTAGGCTATTAGACTACTGTACTAAATGTTCCTGTAAAAGGTTGCGTAGGATTTGGCGGTTGAACTGGAATTGGGGAGGGGGGATTCAGGTGCTTGGCATGTTGGATCATTTACCTTACCGCTGAAGTATAAAATCTTATTTTATAAGAACTTATTTTATGCTTCTTACCTCTATCCTGTATATCTTAGACAACGGGAGATTCGCCTTAGGGCAGTGCCTTTGCCTTCTGCTTATTTTCTTTCTATTTGACTTCAGAAACAGTATTCCCTCGTTTGTTTACATAGAGATGAAGACATACTATGCTATGCTACAAATCACAATGTGGTATGGGGTTTCCTCTTCCGTATTGATTACTACGAGCTCTTTGTTATTTTATTTTTGAGTTAATTCTTTTTTCATTATTTGTCGCATACAGTAAATTATACGTTTTTGGCAGTTGGGATATGTCACATTAAACTCGAGGAACAAGAGGTGATGAAGAGACAGATTATACCGAAGGAGGTAACAATCAGGTAGTTGAGGGTTTTAGCAAGGAGTGGCTGAGTATACCAGGGGCGCAGTTTTAGTCGATCTTTAATGTAGATGAGTCTTCTTTTGGAACTAGCATTACATATCTTTGATTCTTTAGTTAAGCCTTCTTAAATTTATTCAATTTTTTTTATCGATACTTATTTATTTACGTCAACTTTTGCTTTTTTCTTGAAGTGACGCTCTTGCTGTGCCAAATCATGTAGGTGTCAAGTGAAACAAGCTTGTGCCAAGAAGAAGTCTAAATCGTTCAGTTCTCCCGTTTTATTGGTCTGTATAGTTCGTACTAGTGACTAGCGATATTCGTACTTTTAGAGCTTAAGGGATCAGGACTTTCAAAATGGTCATGAGTATAATCCCCCATAACAATAAATTTTATTCTTCAGATATTGATATGGATAATTATATGGATTTTGACACTATGATTATTTGTTTTCGTATTTCCAATGTTTGCTTTAGCCTTTATTATGGACCACACTAGTCTTCTCTCAAGCTTGTAGGCACTCTTTCTAATGCTTAGCCAATGCAAACTGAAGCAATAAAATTTGAGAACATAGCCTTTACGCGAGCTTCGTTAAATAAGGATATACTCCTCTGCAGTTTAATGCTATGTAGGCTAAGCAGCAACTAAATGTTTTACGAAAGAATTGGATTTTAACAACAAGAAATTGTCCAAGTAATGTATATCTGCTCGACATTCATGGCCTCTAAAGCGTAATTTTTAAATAAATTGCCCTGCTGGCCAAACGGTTAAGGCATCCGCCTCCTAAGTGGAAGACTCCGGGTTCGAGTCCCGGGTAGGGTTTACTTTTTAGTGCCTTCTTAAATTCTTGAATTGTGGAGTAAAAAATAACCATTATATCTGTTTCTTTTTTTGTTTTGTTTTATATTAGCTTAATAGCTATCTAAGATTCTTCGCCTAATGATTAGAGAAATATCGGATTTGCTAAATTCTACATTGTCAGTTACATGAATAATTTTTTATTAGTACTTGAATATCTTCTTTTCTATAGACTTTAGAAGATTTTGTAAATGAATAATTTTAGAACCCAAAATCAAATGAACTCATATCAGGCTCAACAAATGCTGATTCTGGCGGAGCTTGTGCATTCGCCTTTTGGGTTGAACTGTATTTTATTTCACTTTTGAATGGATTACTTGATTTCGATTCAGGACTTTTAGGTAATATGCTTGGAGATGTCAATAGTTGATCATCTTGAACAAATGCTGGGACACTTGTTTCGCTCCATTTGATGGTACCCTTTTCTTGGTCATATGCAACAAATTCCCAATTTCTAATAACCAGGAGAGCCAAGAAATCACAACCCATTCTATTGTAAATTAAACTGGTCTTCACAACAAAATCGAACTCTTCTTGTTGTGAAATCTCTATTGCTCCTTGTAAATATTTCACATTTCTTCGTCTTAAATTATTGAACAAAACCATTAAAACGGGGTCATCTTTAAAGTAAGCTTTCAGTTGCAGTGTTAAAAGAATCTTAGCAAATCTACCAGGATTTTGGAATATTTCCAAATTGGCCTTTACAACTCTAATTGGAGGTTCAATCAATGCTTTTACAGCTAATTGACTATTCTTAAGTTCCCAAAATACCCAGGAGGTGGTCCATCTATCACCTTTAAGTAAAGCTTTTTCAAGAACAAAATTTTCAAGAACGTAAGGTATTACATCAACAGTTTGTTCTCCAAATTTGGCGGTTACGTTGTATACTTTAGCAGCTATCAAAGCTAAATTTATATCTTCTGCTTTGTTAGCCAAAACATTACATGCATCTTTCAAGCAATCACCAAGTAAAAAGAAAGTTGCTGCATCCAAGTATCTGTGTTTGCTCAATAATACAAAGGCATTCTTTTGAGCTGCCACCTTCCATCTTTTTTCGTTGAAATCATTGGCTAAGAACTTCAACATTTTTTGCTGTTCTGGTCCCGTAGTCATCTTCCAAAGTCCTATAAGAACATTTTTCTTTCTTAAAATAAGATAGAAAATCAGGACAATACCAGAAGGGTCTCTATTTTTTGCAAACTCATTTCTGGCTATAGTTTCAACAATTTCAGCTAATTTTATAGATTCTTGCCAGTAAGCCATCCCAGTTTTACTAACAGCGGGCCAGGTAATTTTATTATGATATTGATTTTGAATTATGTGTAGTAAAACTTCTTTGTTATCACTATGAATCGCCCAATTGATATCTCTCATCAGAAGTTTCTTTTGTTTAGTCAGTAATTCCATCAATTTAAAACCAATAAGAAATCTAATACCATTAGCATCTAGTGCTCCTTGATATTCTTCAATTGCTTTCACGATGGTGATCACAGAAGTTAAAGTGATTTGTTGATGTCTAGTAAGAAGCGGTAAACGAGTTTTCGTCAAGTTTGATATAAGAATATCAGCCACTTGTCCATTAAACTCAAAAAATGTATCTATTTCTGAAGATGTCAATTGCTTGTCAAATAATTGATGCTTTCCTTGGACCCCATCCAAAGGTGTAACAGATCCACTAGGCTGTGCTGAGTTTTCAATTGGCATATCAATTATTCTCTTCTGCTTAGAGAATCCCAAATCCCATTGAATTGATGATCCGGCCTTCAATACCTTCAAAAGTCTGAGTAAAACATCTTTAACTAAATCGTATCTACCCCAGAAAAGTGATTGGATTAAGAATTGTGGATGAAACAATGGTAATGGACCGTTAAGAATCTTTACAACATTCAGAATGGTTGATTGTACTTCCTTACCGGTCTCTCCTATCATTTGACGAATTGTACTATCAATGAAACTATCACTACTTTCACCGATAGACATCCATTTATCGTCAACGAAAAACTGATTTCCACATGCAATAACAAAATGTTCACTACTGAGCCATATCAGATCACCTATTTCATGACTGGAGTAATCCAGGATATCCAATTTCTTGAATTTCCCATAAGCATCCATCTTATTGGTATAATCATAACGGAGTTGGGTATATAAAAACACCTCATGTCTAAAACCCACTGATAAAATTGCAAATTGGGAGTATTTATCATCAACTTTAGTCCAATCAAGGTCACGAACTTTTTCTTCAAATTCTTCTTGATATTCGAGTACACCACTACCAGTATCCCAGATACTTAATTTCAAACCAGATTCATCGACTATAGCCATTTTATGAACGAATGTAGCACCATGCAATTGAGTTGCATTTTTTATGTTTGTATTTAAATTGCCTGTTTCGTGCCAAAGAATTCTGTCATCTCCTGCTTCAGCTGAATAAAAGTGTAGTAAACCATTTGAATCTATTGCTGAAAATAAATTCCGTTCAGTTGAAAGCAGATCAATAGTTGAAATCAAATGGAAATCTTCTGGTAAATCATCTATCGGTAACGGGAGTAAAATATCATCATCAACTGCCCAAGCTCTGCAATAGTCATTATAAATAGCAATTGCAAGAAACCTTTCATTAAATGAATCCATCGAGTTGTTATTGTTATTGATCTTTTTTTCCTTGTTGTGGATTTTGCAAAGCTTTTGGTCGATTTTTGTTAATATGAATGTTATTGGAGTCAATGTTTCCAAACTTTCATTTGTATCTTCAATTCTGAGTCTGTAAACAAGCTCACCAGTAGGGTCATCCTTGGTGGTTCCATTACAATCCCAGAGAGATATGTGACCATCACTCTCAATCGTCACAACCCTATGATGTCTTCTGTTACTATTGGTTTCAGCAAAATCATTAATGATAACTGCATCCAAGATACGTAAATTGGAATGATAATCCTTGCTGGTATTATGAAACAGGCCATTAGTATACTCTTCTCTAGGTCCAATGTTCAAATTGATTTTAAATCTTTTCGCCAATGTATCACCTTTCTTTAACTTCAATACCTCCCAAATGTAGTTATGCTCTGGGAAATCTGAAATAGAAAGAAGAATTGGATCATATCTATCACGAGGAGTTGATTTCCGAAGTTTTCGAACAGTTTTGGTGTGGCCACAGAATTTATTCTCCAATTTGGCTCCAAAAGAGTAACCTACTTCGGTGATTGATCTTTCTAACATCTTTTCTAACGGAGGCAAGTCAACCAGGTTATATCTAATGGTATGCTTTATTCTGTCATGGACCAAAATCGAAACCAAGCCATTTGGTAAAAGTACCACTTCAGGTACGCTATTTGGAGAGATGTGAGTAGATACATATTCTAAAGATTGCACGATATCAGGGGTTAATTGTATGACTTGTTTGTTTTGTTTGTCTTCTTCTTCCTTTTGTCTTACAATGAACGGCCAGGTGTTCTCTTCCATTTGACTCTTCCTAAGATAATTTATAGATACAGAATTGGGTAAACCGGGTACAGCTGTGGATACAGAGTAAATGGTACCTTCACCTTCACGGTTAATGCAAACTAAGAAGTCGTTGATAGTTTTATCTGATGCTGAAGATGCAGATGTAGATGTGGATGTATTGTGACTGTTCTTAGTCGTAAGATAGCTGCTATCGAACAAGGCAAAAATGGATTCAGTGGGTAATTGTTGTTGATAACAAAGACGAATCCCCGATCTACCATTCGTCTCCATGGTCCACAACCGTAACATACCGTCTCTTGAATAAGTATAAAGGATATCGTTATCTGATTCTGGCTCTAAGAAGCCCCTCATGTTCTTAATATTGGCCATATTCAAGTCAATGGATCTACGTTGTTTCTCGGTACTTCTAAAGCAAAATTGGGTGACATAATCAGAATGTTCCAAATATGTTAGTATGTATCTAGTATGTTCTCCATAGGCTACTCTTGACCAGCATTTCACCAATCGATCATAGTTATCTCTGACGGCAATTTTCAGCCCATTTTTGGTGATAGCAGCGTACTTACAGTTATTTGGTTGATCCATTGACCATATTAAAGGAGTATCCACATCAGTATACTCGTCTAATATGCTATAGAGTCTCAATTGGCTCGAAGAAACGATAAGAAGTTCATCGTCGTCAGGGGCCCAAAGGGCTAGATTTACAGTAGATGAATTGTTTGATTCTGACTGTGGTTCTATGGTTGCCCTTAATATCCATCTAGGTTTCAGAGAGTACTCTGAATCTGGGTAATATACCAATACTTTATTGGCCACTGTCACGGCAAAGATCCCTCTAGTAGGGTGGATTTGTACACTTTTAGCATCAGCATCAAAATAGATTGTTTGGAGATTTGAATAGCCCGGTTTCTCGGTGGAAATAATCAAATTATTCCCCGAACAGTAAGCAATCACATGGAATGACCTCCATATCGCCTGTGATACACTATACGGCTCGGCACTAGGTTCTCCGGGGACAAATGCTAGCGTCATGTGGGTCTAGCCTGGGGATCAGAAACGTTCTTGATTTCATAAAGTGGGATAAGCGAGAGAAGGATGGGTGCAAAAAATACATGTCTAGTAGGAGTGGGCTAAGTGAGAGACGAAGTGTGGAGTGATAAGAGGTGCGTGATGGAAGTAGTTACTGGGATCCGTATACAAGGCATTAAGTGAAGTATTAGGTATGTTAGTAGGTGAAATATTAGGTGAAGTAGAAGTAGGTATTTGTTGATTGTTGATTGTCGATTGCTTATTGTTAGTTACTGTTGGCTCTAACTAAGTCTTGCATTTCTCCTCTACTAGCTGCATAGATACGGTACGTTAGGTGTGACAAAAAGATGGCCGAAATGGCCCAAATGGCCCTAATGGCCTGATCTCTTTGGTTCACAGTATTAAGACTAGCTGTCCATAATTAAGCCCCATTAAAGCCGAAAAAGTGCGAATCTTGTTGCTACTGAAACTGAGAGTCAGGGAATTGGGTGTCTCAAAATGGTGTTCAAGTAGGTACATTCCAGCCTGTAAGATTTTAGGCTTTTGCTTTTGTTTGCTTTTGCTTTGCTCTTATAGTATCTCTCTCTATCAGTAACCTAACCGTAACCCAGCGACTAGCCGCAGCATCAACTTTAATACAGTAAGCATGGCAGGTGTTTCACAGAGCCAATAAAATTCCGCTGGATAATATAGGCGTTATTGTTCAATTCCAGGTGAATTCTTCTTCTTTTACTACTACAACTACTCTTACTATACTTTACACTCATTCTAATTATTCTTTCCTCCTTTATTAAGAACATAAAATTATATTAACAAAAATTAAACCACAAGAGCTGGGTTTTCAACACCTGATCTAATTGACTTCAAATCCATAACACTTTCAGTACCGTCCTTTTCTGGGTCAGTGTGGTCAGTGATTCTATAGAAAATCATTGGTAAGGCAACAAATAAAGATCCAACTGGTAAAGCCCAAGAAGAAATAAAGAAACGCATGTAGCTGACTTCCATAGCATCAATTCTCCAAGCAATGGCAGCAGCAGCAGATTGAATACCTTTGTAGAAACCAGCGTAAAGAGAAACAGTTTGAGGGTTGTTGGATAAAGCACCAAGAATCCACAAAATGTAAGATTGATATAAGGCATCGTACATACCGTAGAAAATGTATAAGAACATTGGTCCAATATAAGCACCATCCTTGAAATCAATAAGAGTCATAGTCTTGGCCAGTTCTCTAGTATATTCTTGTTGGAATTTTAATCCACCACCCCAAATGACCATACCGGTAACAAAGGCAATGGCCCAACCGATCTTGGCTCTAGTGGATCTCTTGAAATATTTCAAATCAAGAATAGTACCAATGAATAAAGAACCAACCATTTGAGCCAGCCAATAAAGTAAAGAATTCAAAGATCTAGTTCTAATGTTGAAACGAGCAGCATTGAATTGATTGAATTGGTAAGTGTAAAACCAGTTAGAAGAGAAGAACATTGGGAAAAGGGTAAAGATTTCCGGGTGAGACCAAGCTAATTTGAATAAGTTCATTAATTCTTCCTTCCAGTTTGGGTATCTTTCAAACAGGATCTTGGTTCCATCAGATCTCCAAACTTTTTCCATTGGTAACATGAAGGCAGCGATAAGAGAACCACAGCACATCAAGGCTAAAAATGCAGCGTAAGTACCATCATTAACAGCGGAACCTTTATTTTCCAAGTTGTTGGCTAATGGGATAATGGCACCGATAACAGCACCCAAGTTGAAAATAATCCAGAAAATCATAATGGCAGTACCCTTTTTATCTTCAGTTGGATAAGATAAGATAATAGAACCTTGAGCAGCCCAAAGACAACCAGCACAAACACCCAAGTAAGCACCAGCAAAGATAACAAACCCAGAGTTTTGAGTATGGTAATAACATAAAAGAGAAGCAGCATAACAGGCATAACCAGTACCACCAAAGCAAAGAGCAGCTTTAATACCAATATAGTTAACAATGGTACCACCAAAGAACCCAATAGTAGCAAAAGTAGAATAAAGGGCAACATTAGCGTTATCAGCAGTCTTGATGTCAGAGATACCAGCACCACCTAACCCAGATAAGGCATTAAACATACCTGGAGTCATGAAAATAACGAAAGAAAGCATAACAATTTGGAACATGGCACCTGAGTAAGGAGGCAAGAATCCAAATAATTTCTTATTATACCATAAAGATGGATCTCTGTAAAATTCATCGGTATTATGATGATGTTCATGGTTTACATCACCACCAAGATTTTGGTTGGCAACTTCATCGTAACCAGTACGTTCTTCGTTAGAAGAAGTAGATGCTGCCTTAATGTCGTCAGTAACTTGAGATTTTTCCATATTTGATTATGAAAAGGTATAGTTTATAAAATTGAATTAATAATTAGTTGAGGAGGGGAGTTTTAAAAATATTGTAGGATTCGAATTGAAATTGAAATTGAATATTAAATTATAATATTGAATATTGATTCGGGGTTCCACTTCTTTTTGATTTTAGTCTATGAAGAAGATTAGGAATATGTAATATATTTAATAATATTAGATATAGATACACCCAAGTAGATTTGGAAAAGTGATTCTGATTCTTGATTCTGATTCTGATTCAATCCATTCCAGGCGGATCTGGGGTCTTACTTATAATAGAGAAGTTCTCGTCTGATGAAGAAGGGGAAGAGGAATTTATTTTTTTTATTTTTATCTTATTATCCAAATTTTAGTTGTGATTTTTTTTAGCTTTTTTTTTTCTCTGATTGCATTTCAATGTGACAGGTTGCAATCAGCCAGAAAACCCCAGTAAGCGGGCGTGAGGATTGCCCAGAATTGCTGATACTGCCGCGCTCAATGGCACATTGGAAAATGTCACAGGGCATGTTGCAGTGGATATTTTTGGATGGTGGGGATCTGGATGCAGGACAGCCAGAGCTGATAGAATGGTAAGGTAGTAATGTGGGCGGCTGCATTTGGGTGAAAATGGAGGTCGTATGAGGCAGAGAAGGAAAGAGAGAGATGTTGAGAGCTTGTATGAAATGTTTTTAGAAGCTTATCTGTGTGTTTGTTGCTTTCTTTTTTTTGAAATGATGTCTATAGTACGGGGTGTGCTACTTGGAGTCTATCAAAGAAAGTGAGCCTTGATCAAGCGACCAAAATAAAATAAAATAAAATAAAATAAAGTGAAGTATAGTGAAATAAAATAAAAATTAGTACAATCAAAGTCATTTTAAATACAATAAACATACAAAGTGAAATTAATTGATGATAAAATTAAATATAATGAAAATAAATCAAAAATAAATCAAAAATAAATCAAGTAAATTAAGATAAAAAACTCAGTAGATAGATAGACTGGGGGTTCTGATTAGCGACTAAAGCAGTCAAATGTGGTAATAAACTAAAACTGCTATCTACAGTGCTATGATTTGATTATTTTTCTCTCTGTCCCTATTGTCCGGTATTGTTTCGTGTTGTGTTGTGTAATCCTGTGTGTCCTCTTTCATCTTCCTGTGATAATAGCTTAGTGCATCGTATACCATGTATCATGTATCATGTATCAAGATGGTACCTCTTAGATATGATTTACATCCACATTTACACCAAGAAAACTAAGGTTAATTGGAATGCTCATTCTTATTGACTCTTTGGCCATTAGCCAGTAGCCATAAGCTGTTCAATAAGCGTTTAGTGAAACATCAACTATGAATAGATAAAAAGATTACTTTACTTTCTTGTGATCTGCCTTCTTTTGTTGTATGTTTATCTGCACATGTACACTAAAAAAGTGTAGTAGGCTAGATGAAGCTTTCCAATTAGTCGAGAATGCCCCACTGAGGTTGCAACTTTTTCTTTACTTTCAGGTAGACTCAGAAATGCAAGTGGTTCCATTCTGCTTCCCAGCGGCTTTATTCATGTCATTATTTTCTGACCCTTGCGATTCTTACAACGGTTTTTAAGGTCTGAATATCTCTATTCTCTGACTACAACGTATTCATGATCAAAAATCCAAGTTGGCTTTCTCTCAGCTTAAGCAGAACGTTACAATTGAATTTTATTTTATAAGCATTTCTTTTTATTTATTTTTTTTTACTCAGCTTTATTTAGCTGAGAATCTGAGCAAGAAGAAAGAGAGAAAAAAGAAAAAGGCCGTCCATCGATCAATATTAAACTGTAAAGTGGAGTACATAAGGCTATGTATGCTACAGTTGACATCATGGATTGACATAATGGATTGGCCAAGGATATTTTAATTTTTTTTCCATTTTTCGCTAATTCAAAATTCAAAATGGCTGCTTTTACTACTCTTGACCAACTTTGCAACCTTGGTGATATTTTGGCCAGGATCGTTGCCGCACCACTATCTATTGAAAAAAAAGTGTTCTAATTTATCCGATAAGAGAAACTGTCAACTGATAAGATCCCAATCAGGATATCTCGGTAGCTGGTTATTGGAATTTATTCCGATACACATGTACACAGTTTTACAAATAAGAGTGGTGTAGTCCTATGTGTAGCTGTATGTGTAGCCATGTGTGTAATTACTACCCTCAAAGCCTGATATGTTGCCTACTAGGAAAGAATGGTTCTTTTCCCCTCTCTTCCCCATGTAATCTTTTCCCTTTATTGGCCTCTCATCGTCATGATAGAGCCATTTGATTTTTTTTTATTTACATTTATTTATTTTTTTTTTTTTTTTTTTTTGGATTGTTCCTACTTATTATGTTACTTCAACTTACTGGTCCATAGTGTAGTTGAATAGAACAGTAGAAACATTATACTGCATTTTTTCGATTTCATTGTTGCAATTCAGTTACCTCGTAAAAGTAGTAACCGGTCTCTGTGAATACTCAACAAAGTCAATAACTTAGATCTTCTACTGCTTCTGATCAACACCAACAATTATACTTACATGCCTGTTTAAAGAGTGTGTCTACGGCTTGCTCATCGCCTGCCTATCAAACTACGTTCTATTTATTTACTGTTGCTCTCATTTTACTTTATATATTTGCAGACGGGTTCGACTTTGCATTAACCAGGTTATTATGATTACAGAGTACTTTCTACCTTCTAAATGATGATAAAGTTGATGACAAATTAAATGCCTTGGATAGAACCTTCGCTGCATTTTTTCAGAACCATCAGAGAACCCCAGCTGCTACTGCACTTTCTGTCCTCTAATTCTACTTCAAGCCGGGTGCAACTTCTACCATTTTTCATTTCTTTTAGCTTTCGATTTACGATGCTTATTGTCCAACATTCCTTGTCTGGAAACCCTGATGGGATTCACTTCTTTTTCATTAACCTACTTTTTACTTGTATAGCCTTTTTTTTTATTTTTTTATCTTTTTACCTTTTTTACCTTTTTTTTTTTTGAAGTTTGTATTCTATTTTTGATGATGTTACATTTAACACATCCTAAATCTCAAATGTTACATCTTCTTATCGATAGATTAACCCCACAATATTTCCTAAATAAAAAAAAAAATTAGTGTCAGCATTGGTTTCAGCTGGAACCACCTATCATTATATCAATATATCAATACATCGATATATGCAATATTCTTGTTTCATTATTGTTTCTGTTGTAAGTCTACGATTAAACGGTGCTACATCTACTTAGGCTGATCCACTCTGTACTGGCCGTAATATCTGTTTACTTTTATTACTTCTTTACTTGCTTCTTCTTTTGCTTCTTTTTTTTCTTATTCTTTTCTTTTTCTTTTTGATTATGGTCCCTGACGTTCAATAGTTAGCGATCTACATCTGGAGGAGTCTCTGAAAATACATAGAAGGAATACTCCTGTGAGTTTTAGGTTGAAACATCGAAATATCGACTTAGTCTGCTGGGCTGTATGTTCGCCGTATACCTTTCGACAACGGATACAAATCGATATTCTTGCTCATTTAATCATCACGCTTAGCAAACACATTAGATGAGCAGATATGTAATAGTAATATTAATAATAGGCCCGAAACAAGACAGTGCAACGTAGATTGTAGATTGCTGTAGTATAAGGTAGACGATATAGGTGCTAGGATATTACAGATAATGCAGAAAGAACAGAACGTAGAGGAGGTATATGCTTACAGATACTATCGATAATATTGGGTCACTTCAACAAATGAAACAACTCATTGGTGACACTTATCTTCTTTGTCGTCTGGACTGTATCTGTATCTGATACCTTGATTGAGTTTTAGTTTTACATTATGTTCTCTAAATTCTTATTTGCAATGTTGCATTTGAAATCGCTACCAGTTTTTTCCAAGCGCAAAGATAAGAGGGGAATAACACCAGTGACTTTCGCTTAGCTGAGCTATCTAACTTTGGAAATTCAGGATGGTGAATTCATTATGGTGAATGATTCTTTCATGAACTGATATTAATATTAATAATATCATATAAATAAGTTACCCAATACTACGTGGTTTCTGCCATTCGTTATGTCTCTTACTTTCATGTCCACTTCCTAGGCTATAATATTTTTTCCGGAATTGCAGTGGAAGCGCTTTCCCTACTAGGGCTCTAGCGATAGTGCCACTTACACTGGAAAGAGATAGTTCTAATGATTCCCTCCGATAAATACTGATTTCAATGCACACTATTCTTCTTGGTTTGTCATACATATCAACAGCATCTTGTTTATCGCCTTGTATCGCCTTATATCGTCTTTTATCTTATCTTCTATGTCGTCTTGTACATTGTTCTCTGTTCTCTTTCCTTAAAGTCTAACCAGACCTACACACTTTATATACTTTCATAAAATTTAGTTATATATGTTCTAATAAATATAGCCACAATCATTCTATTTTTTATTTTTATTTTATTTTTGCATTCTCTATAGGGCTCATGGGTCCTTTATTGTTTAAGCAGCTTTTCACTACCAGAGTAGGATTGACCAACGGTAACAATGGATTCAACTAAGTGTTCGACAACTTCATTGGTAAGGATTGGAGAATTGAAGACGACTCTGAAAAATTCACCACGTTCATCATCATTTGCCGGGTTTGGTGAAAAATCAACAAGGTATTTACTTTCTTCGTGTAATCTCTTAGAAATGAATCTGGTGATTGGAGTACAATTGACATCATCTTCGTATCCAACAGGTTTATAGTAAAAGCAGACTTGGAGACATTGAGGATTGTCCACAACAAGTGAAAACCCTGGGGTCTTGGAGATTTGGCTAACAAAATATTGGGTGATTTCAAAAGCATGGCTTACTCTATCAGCAAAACCCATTTCACCGTAATAGACCCAAGCCATGTAAAATTTGAAAGCATCAGATCTACGACCACAACCCATGGTACCATCAGCCAAATCGAAGTTTTCATCTTCCTCTTGAGCTCTTTCTTCAGCGTCATTATGGAATAAATAAGGTGCTGCAAGAGACATGGATTTACGGAAATTACCTACATGAGGAACTAAAAGGAAAGAACAGGTATTTGGAACCCCAAGCATCTTATGAGGGTTGACAGTGATAGAGTCGGCCAATTCGGAACCTTTCAACTTGTGAACCTCCTTTGGAGCAAAAACAATGTTCCCACCCCACAGACCATCGACATGGAACCAGATATTATGCTTTTTAGCAATCTTAGAAATGGATTCAAAATCATCAAAGGATCCAAATACAGTGGTACCAGCGGTGGCATTTATATATAAGGGAGTGAACCCCAATTCCACGGATTTCAAAATCTTGGATTCCAAATCGTCTACATCCATGGTACCATCGTCATTGATGTCTACTTTGAAGATAGACTTGGAGCCCAAACCAAGTAAGATAGCAGCCTTTTCCACAGAATAATGACAATGTTTCAGGGCATAAACGGCAAATTTAAATCCAGCGTTACCTAACAGTTTAGTTTGAGGGAACTTCAAAGCTCTAGCCATTTGCATTGAAGTAATGTTTGACCAAGAACCTCCAGAGAAGGTAAGACCACCACAAGTTTTGAATTCAGTTTCACCAGTGAAGAATTTCTGGGCGTATTTTCTTCCAATATAGTTTTCCAAGACCGAAAGAACCGGAGAAACAGTATAAACATGGGAGTTGGTATTTAAAACTGAAAGGAGTAAATCACTTACTAAACCGATAGGGTTATTCAGGGCATAGAGCTTATCAAGGAACCCGGGGCTCCAGGTATTGACGGAAAGTCCCAATACTTTATCAATAATATCATTGATTTGTTCATTGTCATCAGAGATCCCATTGCCGTGCAAATGTTCATGGTGTTGTTCAAATTCAAGCTTGATTTCTTGAGGACTTCTAAATTTCCCAAGCGAAGTTCTTTCAAAAGTTTCATGGTTAGGATCAGCCTTGGCAATGAAGTCAAGGATTTTAGGTTCCAAAAGTTGGAGGAGTTCCTGCAATTCTAGAACACGGTCCAGTTCAAGGTTGCTTTTGATAGTCATTATTCGGTATATATACGTATAGCCTGCTTCCAGAAAGTGGTGCCAAGAGGATCCAAAAATTGAAAGGCGATTTTCCGGGGAGACCTTCTTTTTTTTTTTTCTTTTTTGCCCATTTTCTGCTCACTAAAACGGTCGCAAAAAGTCTGGAAATCAGCCCAGAGCCACAGTCGCTGGAGAACGGCAGAGTAAAGAGAACGGAGAGAGTAGACAGGGTAGATAGACCTAGACCACGTAGGAGGTGTTGCTATAATATTTACGGTAGGATTCAGTGATAGGTTGAAAACGTCTGGATTCGGGTAGAGTTGTTGATGGTATCTGTGCTCTCTGCTGCTCTCTGATGTGCTCTATATTCTGTGAGAATCTCTGCTCTCTTCGCTCTATCCTATGTATCTCTTCTCTATAACGCTGTTGTTCCGTCATGTTCTCTTACTCCTGAGCTGCTTACTTTTCTATCTATCATCTATTATTATTCTTACTCTTCCTTCAGCCATCCGCACTATAATGAAATACACCTTATGGTACTGTGTACAAGGGACTCATGTATTCACGTGTCCCATAACATGTGACCGTTTTGGAAGTCCTAATGTCACGTGGTATCAGGATATGTCGGGAGAGCATAAGCTGTCTCCAGTTTGTCTGGTGCCTATATAAACCGTATATATTGTATGTTATAAATATCGCGGACTTACAATTACCTTACTTGTATATAACATGTATAGTAGATCCTGAAAGATAGCGACAAAATTGGAAAATAAAGAAATAAAGTGGGGATCAGTCTAGGCACGAGATTAAAAGATTTGACACAAATATTTTTTTACAGCAAAATTATGTGCACAAAAATGGCTGCAAAACACAAATAGGCTGCAAGATAATTATTCTATAAAAAGGGTCAAAATCAAAAGGCAATTATTTAAATTTACCTATAAGATATAATAAGGGTATATTATTATAAACAATATATCCCAAGATTATAATTAAGCACATCTGAGTTTTATAAAAAGAATCCCTCGTGTGATCTACATCGAGACAACTCAGTCTTTGGAAATGTATTTTAGTTGCACTCTATTTGATCGGGGAGTGAACCTATAGAATTTGTGGAGCTGTATTAGAAAGTAATCGAGTCTGGACATTAGTCGACGCTCTTCTCTGTACGGTAGGTTGTTTCCTCGCCGTCCACTTTACAAATGGACGTACTAAATTGGCATTTTTAATAGGTATTGCAGCTGTCGGCGTTATATTTGTGATCCTTATTTGGACAGTACCTATCATGAGAAATAAAAAACCCCAAAAGCCAGAAAGCTCCAAGGAAGAAAGTACATCAACTAAAGATCCACCAAGCCTCAAAGGTAAAGAAATGTCAACTAAAGAGCTAACAGCTAAAGGTCCGCCAAAAAAAAAAGATCGACCAAAGTCCAGAGATAAAAGTCTAAAAGGTGAAAGTCCAAAAGGTGAAAGTCCAAAGGGTGAAAGTCCAAAAGGTGAAAGTCCAAAAGGTGATAGCTCAAAACGGGATAGTTGAAAAGGTGATAATCCACGAGGGTCCCAAGAGTTTGTGCCACTTTGAAGCAAATATCCCCGGTGCCAAAAACAACTAGAAGAGAAAATAGATGGCAGTTGGAGTAATTACGAGGAGTGAAGAGATAAAATTGGCCATCTAGAGGTGAGGAGTCGAACCGGGGAAAGTAGAGGAATAGGTGGGTGAGCCAAAATTTTAGCGTAAAATATCGTCCAAAGTATTTAAATACAAAAAAAAACAAAAGTAAGCTTTCACATCAAGGCCCTATTATTACTAGTAGTATCTATGATCATCAGAAACTACAATGACATAGCAGTAGACTATCTTTTCAGTTACTCTACTACTCTAACCCTACCAAAAGCTATATAAGTCTACTTCGGAATTTATTGTACTGTAGAACCATGTTTCCCACTCCTATGAATACACAGTTCGCCCTTTAATCTACAGAAAGCTCGCAACCTCAAAATCATAAACCGTAAGCAAAAAAGCAATTAACAAGCCTTGCGACTTATATCCATTTACAGCCCATTTTCAAGTTATCAATTGATAAGACACCGCCATAAAGGTATGACGGAAGCGAACACTCAAATAAAACTTTGGTTAGCAACAATATCATGAACCAACAAAAAGTAATCTAGTTTAAGCAATCACTAGCTTAAAAGAATGTCTCACTGGACACCTACTTTTGAGTGCCTTGGTAATTGATATTCAGGAGGCATGGAATAAGATATACATAGATTAGGTATATATCTTAATAAGAAAAGTTGTCGATATATAGTCCATAAAATTTGCAATTCTTTCCTTCGTATGTTTACCTGCAGCATATCATAAATATTTACACTATACGTAAATTATTGTATAACTAGTAGGCAATAATAGTAGTAAACACCAAACATACATCATTCTTTCTTAAATATTAATGTAAATAAATATAAAATTAAATGAATTATCTTTTTCTCTTTCAATTTTATTAATACCGTACTAATTCCGACAAAGTTTGATAGGAATAGATTTAATGACGAGGTTTTGGAAGTATTGGACTGGAGCTGCATCCAACAAACATATTGAAAGTCCTCCATGTTATAATGAGATTAAAAGCCTGCCAACACCAAGAATGACGAAAGGATCAGTGAAACTAAATGAAATGGGAAGTCTACTTCATCAAGTAAGATTGAAAGCCAATCAAGAATTATCATTGGAATCCAAACAACTTTTTAGATTGAAAATCAATCGAGGATTAAACTTGAAATTCAATCGAGATTTACTGACCGGAGTCCATAAAGGATTAATATTTGAGGCCGGTAAAGTAATCCTGGTGAAAGGCAATCCAGTAAATTTTAAAGCTAATAAAAGATACATATTCGATGCCGATCAAGACTTAACATATACTTTCCGTACAGAATTAAGATTGAAATCTGATGAAGATTTAATATTGAAATCGAGTAGATCAGAAAGTACGATTACAATTGAAATGTCATGCGCCCTCTAATATTAGGTATATATCTTAATAAGAAAAGATAGAGAGAAGATAGCGAGAAAGTAGCGAGAAAGTAGCGAGAAGATAGCGAGAAGATAGTGTTAGGATATTGTACACCTTAATACTCAAATAATTGGGTACTATAAATGCTATAGATGTCATTTTTACCTGCTCTTTATGCCATTAAGCGGTAGATACAGGGAGAGGATACAGGGAGAGGATAATTATTTTACATTACTGATACTACTATCAATTTATTATCTGTCCATTGCAGATCGTATCGTATGTTACTATATATACATGTTAATTTTTAATTTGTAGGTACACCAGAAAAAGCACCACCAGGTCCTTATCATTGGTATCATTGAGCTGCAATATACCAGCTCACATAATAGTATGTCATTCTGGCTTTATCTTCTACTGCTATTTGAGACTTCTACTCTTAACCTTGTCTGTTTTCCTTTGCCTCTTGGGCTTGCTTTTGCTTGGATAAATTACGGTTCATCACATCCAATTTATGCATTTCTTCGTGGGCATCATAGTTCCCACTGGAAAGCTTTTCATAAGCTTCGTCGTATTTACCGGTGGAAAGAGGAGCATTACCTACCATTCTTTTCCTCATATCAAATTTACCATGTTTACATTCTAAAAATGACCTTAAATGGTGTACACAAAGTTCTGGGAGTTCACTCTTGAGCTCTGGCTTACTTATACAATCTGCTGGTTTATTACGTTCAATAAGAACACAAGGTGATCTCTGGAGACAGATAGCCAACAGCTTTCTTTGATCTTCACAACTGCACCGTTAGTATACAAAATATAACTTTAAAAAAAAGAATCTTTTATCTTGTTCCCTTACTTACCTGGCCCCCATCTTCTGTAGTTGTCTCTTCTTCTTCTAGAAATCCAGAAAATGATCGTTTAAATCACGCTAGAAAATCAGAAACTCCAGTGAGAGAAAATTAGACTCCCACTTTGGAGCTTGTACTGGCGGTGTGGTTTGCGTGAGAAATAAGGCAAGTGAGAATCACCGAAAACAGGTGAGCAGTAGGCTATAAGAGGACGTAGCCTGAGAGCAGTTAGGCTGAGAGCAATTAGGCTATGTGAGCAGGCTATTTTTTTATTAGACAGCAGATTACGAGTTCTACCATATTCTACACGTGATAATTCTAATAGTGCATTTAATTTTTTCTAGTCTGGATAAAATACAAAAACTACTCATACAAAAACTATTCATCTTCTTTCTCCTTCTTGGCACCATAGCTAGGCAGTTTAGGGCTATATTGCGGCAGGCCTGGTGAGTATTGTGGAGAGGTAGGACTATACTGTGGAGATGTTGGTGAGTATTGTGGAGAAGTAGGTGAGTAACTTGGGGAAGTTGGGGAGTACAGTGGTGAAGTTGGGGAGTACTGTGGAGAAGTAGGACTATACTGCGGAGATGTTGGTGAGTAACTTGGCGAAGTTGGACTATAACTTGGTGAAGTTGGTGAGTAACTTGGTGAAGTTGGTGAGTAACTTGGAGAAGTTGGACTGTAACTTGGTGAAGTTGGTGAGTAACTTGGCGAAGTTGGACTGTAACTTGGTGATGTTGGACTGTACAGTGGTGATGTTGGACTATATGATGGTGATGTTGGACTGTACAGCGGAGATGTTGGACTGTAACTTGGCGAAGTTGGACTGTATGATGGAGATGTTGGTGAATAACTTGGTGAAGTTGGAGAATAACTTGGAGAAGTTGGCGAATATGTTGGAGAAGTAACCCCATATCCTGGAGAAGCAGCACCTGCACCACCATAGCCTGGAGAAGTAGCACCATAGCTGAATGGAGATGTAGGAGAAGGACTTGAAGGTTGTCCTCCATACAGGGTCAAGGCACCAGAACCTTCCAGAACTGGAGCAGTATGAATAGGAGAGAATCCAGCTCCTTCTTCATAATGAATCTTTTCATCTTCCATATCATAATCTCTATAAGGCGTAGCTCCACCATCATCATCAATATCAACTGCCATATTCAGAGGAGCAAATTGTAACATCTTATCATCAACCATTACATCAAATGAACCGGTACCTAATGGTGCCATTTGTCCCAACATAACGTTTTCAGAAATACCTCTACAATCATCCAATTCAGCCGCTGCACCGGCATCAAGTAAAATTTCAACTGTTTCTTCGAACGAACAACGCATCAAAGCACCAGTATCAGATCTGTTAATACCATGACGAGTAATGGCCATCAAATGACCTCTTGAAGTCATAACATCAACCAAAAGTGCCATATGTCTATAATTAACGTAAGCACCATCGAAGGCAATAACATTTTGAACTTCCTTAAACAAAGCCAGTCTTGTAGCTTCAATACCCAATACCAGCAAGATTTCAATGAAATTATTGGAGTATGTTCTCTTACTGTCAACACCTGGAACAGACATAACTTCGGCAAGATTAACACCATCAGTTTCCAACACCCATTCTTGACTTTGGGCATAATCACCAGTGGCATCTGGAGAACTAACCTTATGTTGCATCATGAAAACACGAGTAATACCTGGAACACCACGAAGGGAAATCAGTTCAAGCATATGAGCTTCAATTCTCTTCAAGATTTGATCTTCTTCAGCGTCAGCTTCTTCATCAAGCAGCTTTGGATCACGAACGACACGACATCTAATAATCAACTTATCAGCAGTATCGTCGGACCAAATAACAAACAAATCTTCTCCAAAGTTTTGGGAGATCTTTTCTGCCACTTGAGCCATAGTTAATTGTTTATCAAGCATCTTAGCACGATCTAATTCAAGACGAAGTAACCATGGAGATTGTTTTTCAATCAGTTCTTCAACCTTTTCATCAGGAATAGCGAAATAAGCTTCAACAGTATCATAATCTTCTTCAATAACAGTTGTACGTGGATCTGGATCATAGTAAATTTCAGTGGATGAAGTAACATTCTTCAAAGTAGTATGTTCAATGGCAGATTGAACAACCTTAGCCTTTTCAATGTCAGCAGCAACTTCTGGATCAAGGTATACAGTAAGAGCTGGAGTCTTGATATTTTTAGCAACATTAAGAATTTCCTTAAGACGAGGAACACCAAGAGTAACGTTCTTAGAAGACACACCCGCATAATGGAAAGTATTTAATGTCATTTGAGTGGCTGGTTCACCAATGGATTGAGCTGCAACAACACCAACCATTTCACCTGGGTGAACCAAAGAACGAGCAAATTGAGAATCAATTTCACCCAATACCCATTCAAAAGAAATTCTGTTTAATTTAAATTCTTCTATAACTCTTCTGGTAGATAAACGAGATCTTAAAAGACATTGGAATAATAAAGTAGCATTAGCTTGGGCTTCAATAGAAAGCTTAGATTCACCACGGACAACCATAACTTTTTTACAGAGTTCTTGAACCGCTTGAACAATTTCATCTAATCTTAAGTCCAGAGCTTGTTGACGACCACCGTGGAAAATTTGTTGAGCATTTTGAATAATACGACGCAAATTGACTGGTAATGGCCAATTGTAGTCACCGTTAGGGAAACATACATCTCTCAAGTATCTTCTATCGGCGATTAATTGGTTATATTCTTCATCCAAAATCTTTTGTAATTTCATGTCACCTCTGATTTCTTTACCACTTTCTAAAAGCAGCTCCTTAATACTCTTGCTTGGGTCCAATACATCTACTCTGTATCTACGTTCAAATGCAACATCGGAACCTGGAATGGTATCAACACTTTGCTTTTCAACTTGAGTACCATCAACACCGTCTTCACCATAGATGAATTGAATGACATCACCCAAGGAGTTACGAGTAGTACCATCATAATGAACCATGATATCTTCCAAAGCCTTAACCAAACGACGTTGAATATAACCAGTTTCTGCAGTCTTGACCGCTGTATCAATCAAACCTTCTCTACCAGCCATAGCATGGAAAAAGAATTCTTGTGGAGTCAAACCTCTCAAGTAAGAATTTTCAACGAAACCTTTCAGTTCTGGAGAATAATCATCCTTGGTGAAATGAGGCAATGTACGATCAGCGAAACCGAATGGAATACGCTTACCTTCAACAATTTGTTGACCGACACAAGCGGACATTTGAGAAATATTAATGAAAGAACCTTTAGAACCAGAAACCACCATTTGTTTGACATTATTAAGATCCTTCAAGTTCATTTCTGCTGATCTACCAGCGGTATCACGAGCTTGATTCAAAACACGAGACACGTTATGTTCAAAAGATTCTCTCAAGGTCATACCAGGTTCAGGTTCCAATCTATTGTTTTGAGCATCCAAAATGATTTCTTGAACCTTTTGTTTGGCTTCAGCGATAGTGGTATTAACGGTACGCATAGTTTCAGAATCGGCAATTGTATCACCAATACCGATAGAGAAACCATTATGCAATAACCAATAATTAACCACTTTTTGAATCGAAGAAAACAATTGAGCACATACTTGTGGACCCTTTTCACGCATCACCGTATGAATAAGACCACCACCAGTAGCACCTACAGTTTTCTTATCTACAACACCGAAAATAATTTCACCGTCTACAACAAGCATACCAGAATCCTTTGGAGATGATAAATCTTTACCGTCATCAAATCTTTGTAAATGAATACCTTTTGGAATAGCCATTGAAAGTAATTGTTTACCCAGCCATAAAGGTTTTGGTTTCATGATTGCTGGAGGTGGAATGACACCATCCCAATTTGGAATCCAATACAACATATTCATAACTTGATGATAATCAATAAAGTTATCTCTTAAAGTCATTTTACGAACACCACAAAGAGTATCTTGCACAATACCCATAACAGGTTTATTAGATTGTGGAGAAACAATTTGTAAAGGAACAGCACAAAGTTGGGAAAGTTCAGCTCTAGTTTCAGGAGATTGAGGAACATGTAAATTCATTTCATCACCATCGAAATCGGCATTATAAGGAGAAGTAACACTCAAATTCAATCTGAATGTAGAATATGGCATGACTTTAACTCTATGAGCCATCATGGACATTTTATGTAAGGAAGGTTGACGATTGAAAAGAACAGGATCATCGTCCATTAAATGACGTTCAACTTTCCAACCATATTGTAAAGCAATATCACCAGCTCTTTTATTATAACGTAAATCAATACGATCACCGGTATCTCTAATAACATATTTAGCACCTGGATGTTCATTTGGCCCATTACGAACATATTCAGTTAATCTTTGAATGTTATATTTAGTGACGACTTCAGGGTATGAAAGAGTTCTAGCGATAGAGATTGGAACCCCGACTTGATCCAAATCCAAGTTTGGATCACCGGAAATAACAGTTCTAGCAGAGAAATCAACTCTTTTACCCATAAGGTTACCTCTTAATCTACCTTCTTTACCCTTCAAACGAGCTCTAATAGATTTAATTGGTCTACCAGTCTTTTGAAGAGCTTGTGGTTGACCAGCAATATCATTATCCATATAAGTAGCAACGTGGAATTGTAAAAGAGCTTCAAATTCTGCGATAACGTGTTGAGGGGAACCATCCATTTCTAATCTTTGAACGTTGATATTAGCTTTAATAACATCGGCCAATTTAAAAGTTAAATCATCTTCACCTCTAGCAGTATCATTGAAAGCAATAGAAGGTCTTACAGGAGGAGGAGGCACGGGCAAAACGGTGATCAACATCCATTCTGGTCTAGCATAATCTTCATTAAAACCCAATTTATTGGAATCTTCTGGCAGAATATGTTTGAAAACACTTAAAATTTCCAGAGGAGTAAGTAAACGTCTTTCAGGTTGTTCATTTTCATCAAATTGTTTATTTTGTTTCCAAGTACCCCAAAGTTTTAAACCATCTCTACGAACAGTTGGTTGAGTATGACCACAACCACCTCTTGGTTTTGAAATTGGGGCAGTACCATTAAGAAGAGCCTTTTTAGCGGCTTCATTTTGTTCATCTTCAGTTAATGGATCAGCTTCACAAACCATTTTAGTTTTACATATAGACCATACGGCATTAAATCTCTTCTTTGGGTCTCTAATCTTAACAGCTTGAGCAAAAGAAGGATTTGATTCATCTAAAAGAAGTTTACCACAATGCATACAAACACATTCACAAACTTTTTTAATTTTAGCAATAAAACCAATATGGAATACTGGTTTAGCTAATTCAATATGACCAAAGTGACCCGGACATTCAGCCATATCTTCACCACAAGTTTGACACTTGAAGTTTCTATCAATAGACCCTAATCTTGGATCATTTAAACCACCATCACGAGGTTTCTTGGTGGTTTGATCCATGGTTTCCGGGTACTCGATTTTAGCTACTGAAATGGCCCGAACTTCTTCAGGAGAAAGCAATCCAAATTGGACTTCCTTCACTGACCTAAGTGGGGCACTGGAATAAGGAAACAGACGACTCATATCTAATCTTAATCCTAATCCTTAAATAATATAATTAAATGTTGTTTTTAATTAACACTTCCCTGGTAAATCTTCTTTATAGAAAAATATACCACGATCGATTAGGAGTTGGAAAAATTAATGGAGATTCGTTTATAAGTGTTAAACAGCTTGTTTATCCCTTTTTTTTATTTTTACAAAAACAAATTACTAATGTATAATTAATAATGAATTTAGGTCTGATTAAAAGTCAACTGCTTTGAATGTTGGTCTTTGAATGTTATTTTTTTTCAATATTAGTTTTTTTAATAGGTAGTAGTAGGAGGAGAAATGGGGGGGTTGACTGGTAAGTGTTGATATTTTTTCTCGTCGAACTTTTTCTTCAAAAAAAACCTAAAGACAAACAGTTGGGGGATTCAATAGTCTGGAATGGAGGGGTTGCAATCAATCAAATGAGTGCTCCAGATTCAAGGTATTAACAAATTAGAACTTCTTCCAACGCCAGGTAACCGTCTAATCAGGGGGTAGCTGGGGGACGTTTCACCGAAAGGTAAGGTAAATTTCGATTTATGTTTTGGATTAATTTTCAAATGGTGGCGGCGAGTGGGTGAGAGGGTTTGCGAGTGCCAGAAGGTGTGGACTGGGAAGTACGCGTAAACGGTGGGAAATTGGTAGATGTGGGACCGGGAGCGTGGTAAGAAAGTGCGGAAATTGTCATGGAAGTGAGAAAAATGGGGTTCACAATTACTTGAAAAGGGAAGAAAGCAAGCAATATTTTGAAAAATTAGGAAAAAATGTGCGAATGTGCGAGAGTTGAAAGGTGAAAATTGGGAGTTCAATGTGCGAAACTCGAAAGTCGAATGAGTAAAAGAGTAAAAGTGCGAACGAGCAACGAGCAACGAGCAAACGGGCGAAAGAATAAAAGTAAGCTCGAGAGACGTGTGGAAACATGTGAAAAATAATGAAAATAGTGAAAAATGGGAAATTTGGCTGAAGCTGAGAAGGGAAAAAAAGTATGCAAAACATGCATATCAAATCATAATAAAAGGTGGAAGCAATAGAGAAGCGGAGAAGCAGAAGGTGGATAGAAAGTATGGCAGTCCAGAGATCAACTAACCTTATTCTATCATCTTCTCTTATCTTCTATCTTATTGTATCTTATTCTATTTTATTTATTAATTCTATTTGATTCTACTTTATTTTGTTTTTGTTACACATTTCTTGCTCTCCCAGTTGATCAACTAGCTTGGTGAACTAAATCATCTTTGTTTGGGTTCATTTGTGGTTTCATTTTTGATTTACTTTTTGGCGTGTTTTGCTCATTTTCAAAATGTCAATTTTCCAGGCTCGGTTGAACTCCGTCGAATTTCTGGTTCTGTCTATATGCAGTCGCGCTAAATTTTCAATGGGTAGGTTATATGGTTATATGCAGTACTTTGGTATATATGGTAGATGTTGGCATAGTCAGTATCGATAATAGACCATGGATTTCGATTCGGTTGAAGCTGGCCAGTACATCTATGTTATTTCTACATCAGAACTACCTGGTTACATAAATTTCCTTTTTAACTTCCTGATTCTTATTGATAACAAGACAAGTATATACTCTAAATCTGTTTTATTTTTTTCAAGTCTTCTCTGCAACTTAATTGCTGCTATTGATCTCTTTATTGGAAAAATTTCAGCATCTTCTTCTTTTGTTGATCCTTTCTCTTCTTGATGGTGGACTTGACGTCGTTTAATCCCTGTAAGATGGCAGCATCACCTGGAGCAAACTTAAGTGCTTCTTCTAAGGCTTCCTTGGCTTCTTCTTCGTTCTTTTGAAGAAGAAGACCCATACCCTTTCTGTAAAGTGCCTTCAGCTTCAGCTTGTCATCTATATCCTTGACCTCGAGAGCTCTAGTGGCCAGAATAACAACTTGCTTACCGTTTTTCAACTTCAATGCAACCAAGGCACTATTCAAGTTACACAGGGTTTGCAAGGAGTATAAAGTCTTCAAGTCTTCTTCAGAGAGATCCTCTGGGAAATATTCACCCAAGAAATCAATGGCCTTGTTGTACTTGGCCAAAGACTTGGCCAAATCACCTTCTTTCAAAAGCTTGGTTCCGATCTCCTTGAGCTTGGTTACAGCGCCAAAGACAGATTCTGGCTTGCTAGCATCGATATTGTCATCATCAGCCATGGTTTCTTCGTAGATATCACCGGTTCCATCATCGATCCCAGCTCCAGCTTGAGGAACATAATCAGAGTCTAATTCTCCACAATCTTCGATAACGACATCTTCAACTGGCTTATCTTGGGCACCCTTTTCACATCTTTCGATTTTTCTGACGATTCCTTTACCTTGAATGACCTTACCAAATACAACGTGTTTCCCGTCCAAATGAGGAGTTGGCACGGTGGTAATGAAGAACTGGGATCCATTGGTTCCTGGACCAGCGTTTGCCATCAGCAATAAGAAAGGTTGTTCGTGTTTTAATTGGAAGTTTTCATCTTCAAATTTTTCTCCGTAGATCAGTTCTCCTCCAATACCTGATCCGTGGGTAAAATCACCACCTTGACACATGAAATCTTTGATTACACGGTGGAATGTGGATCCTTTGTATGAAAGCTTCTTTCCAGAAACTTTTGAAACGCCCTTTTCACCAGTACATAAAGCTCTGAAGTTTTCGGCGGTTTTTGGAACGACGTCTTTGAAAAGTTCAAAAACAACACGTCCTTTTGGTTCTCCACCAAAGCTAATATCGAAAAATACTTTAGGATTGGACATAACTGGTTGCTTCGATGGTTTAATTTCGGCTCTTATTCCCTTGATATTCTTGGTTGATCAGCTTTTATCTTCGAGGTGAGGAAATTTCTGGAACCCTTTTATAAGTGGGAGGCGTGGTGTTCGAGCTGTGGATGGGCGTAATTATGGGACAAATAGAGAAGGTATAAGAGGATGAAGAGCAAGAGGAAGGGAAGAGAAGAGAAAGGAAAGACAAAGGAATGTATAAGAGAAAAAGAAACTCTATCGTATTAATCATCCAATCTTATATTATACTTAGGTTCTCCAGCAATATATATCACATCGTCATACAAGCAGTTTCCAAAACATACCATTAAAGCTAGTTACCTTCTATCTCAAAGCACATAAAATATATCTATATTCATATCTTCCTCTTCATCAGTATTTTTTGTTATTCTTATATATATTTAAATTATTCTTATTCTTCTTATTTTGGCCTGATTGGATCAAAGTATGCATGATCCATGGCTTCCTTAGCAGTCAACCGTTCAGCGTGGTCATACTTCAACAACTTATCAATGAAATCCAAAAACTCTTCAGATACCAAGTCCTGGTTACTTTCATTGATAAATCTCTTCCAAGGTCTTCGACTATAGAACCCCAAATCTTCGTATTCGTCAGAAAGAGTCAATTCGTATTTGGCAAGGTACTTGTGTAAATCATCAGAACCCAAAACTCTTACTATTTGAACTAACTGGTTTGTATTGGATTTGCCATGGAAAAATGGTTCCTTTTTAAAGACCATCGACGCCAACATACATCCAAACAGCCATATATCCAAAGAATAATCGTAAAGTCTAAAATCCACCAATAACTCAGGACCTTTGAAATAACGAGAAGCAACTCTAACGTTATACTCGGTATCAGGATGATAATATTCAGCCAACCCCCAATCTATAAGTCTTAAACTCTTAGCTTCATGGTCAATCATTACATTATGTGGTTTAACATCCCGATGCATAATCCCCATCAGATGCAGATAATCTAAAGCCTTCAATAATTCAAACATATAATATCTAATATCATAATCAGTGAAATGAGGATACAAAGTTCTAAAATCCAAGTTGTTGACGTATTCAAAGATAAGCCCAGGGGTCTTGGAAGATGGATCTCTTACCACATCTAACAAGGATATAATATTTGGGCCACCAACCAAGTTCTTTAAAATACTGATTTCTCTCTTTATCTTCTTTCTTTTAACTGGTTTAAGTACTTTTATAACACATTTATTACCAGTCAGAAGGTCTATACCAAGGAACACTTCCAGGTATTTCCCTCTACCCAATTTTTTGGTTATTTCATAGTTATCTTGCAGGTTCCATTTGATATTCAAGTTTTCATAATCCCAATATTCTTGTGGTTTCTGGGCCAATACATCAGTGTATACTTTGGATACTGAAGACACAGTATGATGGGACATCTTAGATAATTTTGATATCGTTGATAAATTAATCGGCGGGAACCGGTAGTATAATAGTACAGCAGCAGTGGCGACAAATAAAACCACGTATAACGCCTGAACAAACTTTCGAACGGGTCTCAGGTTGGGCCTTTCTTTTCCTTTCCTTCCTGTGTCAAGTTCAATCCAAGGGGAGGCTTTTTGGGGGTTTCGGATTTCTTGGGATTGAGCTTAGGGAAAATGGGAGGGTCGGAGTAGAATGGCGTGTGGCAAACAAATAATTGGGACAAAGACGAGAGAATGGCGAGAGGAGGAGACCAGAAAGTAGGGCATTTTGGCGTAAGCGAGATTCGCAGGTTTCTGGAGCGAGGCTTGCGTCCAAGAAAGAGGCTGGTGTGGAGGCTGGTTGGCAGTAGAAAATAAGCCCAGCCAGTATCGCCAGTATCGCTATTAGGGACATTAAAGTTACGGTTATTATTAGAACTAATCTGTTTCTGTTTAATCTTATATCTTTTATCTTACATCTTACATCTTATATCTTACATCTTATATCTTACATCTTATATCTTACATCTTATATCTTATATATTTTTTATGTTACTACTTTTATTGCAGTCTAGTCGTATTCTGTCTTGACACTCTGTGTCTTCTAATTGTGTTCTGTCTTGACACTCTACTTGTATTCTGTCTTCACTCTGTGCCTCTAATTGTATTCTGTCTTCTGTATCTTATACTTGTCTCTTCTCGTTCTACTTTGCACTGCTATTAAAGTCATTAAAATTTATATTTAGCATGATAAGGTCTATCTATCTTCTCTGTATATACTTCCACTATTATCCTCACCTCCATTATCTCATCTTCATTATCTTCATCTTCACTTACATTCAGCTCTTCTTGTAGATCAACCCTCTAAATATATCAAAAGAGTTTCCGTCAGGCTGGAGTTCAAGGCGCTCACCGTTGTTTACATCTTGAACCTTTAAGAGACCATATTCTGGGGTTATTCCGTCAATTCTACATTTCCTCACATTTTTACCGGTGTCTACATCAACGATTTGGTTGGTGTGGAACCATCTCTTGTAAAACAACGGAAGAAATGGCTGAAGCCCTGATCTAGTAAATACTGAGTATAATTGTTCAACGGTGAAAAGCATCTTAGCAAGTAACTCTTCATCTTGATATGGTGGTAATTCTGGGAGTCCCTTGGCCGCTCTAAGCTTATTTAATTGAGCAAGAACAAGATTTAACGAAGTTGTTGGCGCTGAGTTGGATACATTGATACCAATACCCCAAACAAGATGAAACATCCCGTCAAGGAACTGTGAGTTGATAAGAGCACCGGAAATCTTAGCATAATTTTGTTCATCTCCATCGACAGTACCGGTTGGTTTAGGCTGAATCCCCATTTCAGTGAAATAATCTGGTTTCATTGCATAAATATCATTTGGCCATTTCAATTTGATTGGCATATCTTCATACCCTACTCCAGCACCTGCTTTTGTACTTCCGTAGCCCAAGATGGCTTCCACTACTGCTAACCCACAAAGATATTGTAAAGTTACAATCTTAGCTTCTTTTAATGGTACTTTGAATAATACTGATGTAGCTAAGACACCTTTAGGATTCACCCAAACATTACCACTTCTTCCTCTACCAGAAACTTGAGTAGTTGCAGTCATGGTAAATCCATGAGGTAATTCTTTCAACCATGTAGGATTTTGGTCAAGTAATGTATTAGTAGAAGTCACCACTTCTGTATATCCTAAAGTAGTGCCAAAAGAACCTACTGTAGTACCCAGATTGTCCCATAATTCTTGTAATCTAGAGAAATAAGCAGACATGTTAAAATAAGGAGTCAATTTATGAGGTGGAACTTTTCCAGAAACAAGTAATTTAACCTGTTTAACGGCATCTTCGGCAGTACCTTCGTAAGGTTCCGAGATGGATATTTCATTTTCAAAATCAGTTATCCTCTTAAATTCAAATTTATCGTTCGAGTCTTGGAGGTATTCTGGTAATGTATGAGCTAATTTTGCTACAACCAGCGGTTTCAAAGAGGCCACATAGGTTGGAGTAATTTTCGGAGGAACCATTTCCACAGATTCGTTGACTTTTAAACCCAACTGTTTTAAGCAATCTCTCATGAATATTTTACGATTATGTTCGACGTCTGGGGTAATGGTCATTTTATTGAAAGTTTCGATAAACTGAGTATCACTGTCCTTTGGTTTCATTAATGAAGCAGTGAATTCAGGATGGGTACCGGTAAGCAAAACCTTACCCTTGCCTACTTTACATAAAACAACTGCAGCGTCACCACTTTCCTTGACATCAGTGTCATTTGGGTACCTAGCAAGAACGGTGGTATTGGAATATTTATCGGCGTCCACAAAAATACCACCACCATTATAATAGTTGACCACTGAAGAAATGCTTCCCTCGTCAACAGAGAGGGTTACACCTTTAGAACCTTTATGAGTTTCATATTCAAATCCTTTGTAAGCACAACCTCTAGCGGTTCCAGGGAAGAATTCAAGTTCTCTTGGGCCAGAAACTTCAAGAGGAGTTCCAGCTTCGAATTCACAGCGGGCAGCACCAAAGTAGCCACCAGCACAGAATCCAGCAAATGCTCCACCTTTACGTACATAATCTTTAATTTTCTTGTTCCCTTCACCGTTAAGAGTTTTACACATTGGCAAATCAGCACCACCTGGAATCACCAACATAGCAGTTTTAAGAGTCCATGGATCATTGATGATGGTGGTTTCAGGGACAGCAACCACGGCGTAATGAGGTGAAAGATGAAGTCTTAAAGATTCGATGGTGTGTTTAACGGACTCCGTGGTGGATCCAGGTCCAGAATATACCAATACGTTCATTGCTCGAGTGGAATACTTTCTTAAGAACAGCAACTTGGCTTGAGTAAATATTGTAGATAATTAATTAATTATTTATTTTTTTAAAAAATACTGAAATACTAAATTTATATTTCCATATACTTGGATCAGTAAACCTTTGACTAACCTCGATATCTGGGAAGTTTTTCAACTTGACTCTGAGTCAGCCCAAGTAGGTCTCCTCGTGGAAAAAAAAGAATATAGCGGAAAGCGTGGGTGTGGAAGGTTTGTTTGTATGTAGGAGACTGGCGATTCAGCGATGATACTGCGTCACTTATAACTGCAAGGTTGGTTGTAGTGCAGAACCTATACATCCAACCAAATGCGATGTGTGTGGCCCTTCCAATAGTTCTTGGTTCTAATTCTTCCATTTCATATTCCTCATACTCTGAGTCATCACCAATTATTAGCTCTACTCCAGTGCTATTTGCTAGTGCTTCCATTGCACATCTGTACATTTCTTGGTCTCTGCCATTCTCATCAAAATACCAGAACTAGATAATCTCAATTTCGTAGGTATTGCAGTCCTTAGTAATGTTATAGTGGTCGAAAAAATCTGGGTAACAGTCGAAGAGAAGATTCAAGAAAGAGGTAGTAGCAGCTGCCACCTGTAGTACATATAATGTGTGTAAAATTAACATACAAGTAGAGTAATAAAACAATAGAATAATAGAATAATCAAACTTGCAGCAACTGCTTTTGGCTTTTTATGAAGTAAGTGTTAGTATTACTCATATAGAGGTGTACGGATGTGCATGTGATCAGGTTTGTATATCTGAGTACTGGTAGGGTATAAACTCTAATTATTTGGGGTAAATATACCGATTGTAGGTATATAAGGATATAGTCTACATAGTTAATAAATTATCTTTGGTATAACTAATTATGACAGGTTAAAAGCCGTTTACGCTTGTATTCCACAAATTATTAAAAGTAAGGAAGTATCTCTGAAAGAGTACTAAATATATTACAGTGTCTATTTAGTTATTCAAATTTCACCTTTCCAAAAATGTCCCTTCAATGTAGTTATGATGATTCTCATATTGTAGTACTGTTGCAACCTCCGTATGTGCTGTCTCACCAGACTCACTCACTCACTCATGACTCACTACTACTGACTAAGAGTAAATCTAGTGATTCGCGAGGTAACAATAATTATCGTAGCTCGCTAGTGGGAGAAGAAGAAGCAAAAAAAGTGAATAGAAGAGAGAATGGGGAAACAGAAAATCTCCAAAAAACCCTAATAAAGTATATAGGCAACGTTTGACGTAACATTATAATGGCACTTGTAGAACAAGGGGAAGTGGTGAAGCTCTCACCTTTGCCCGGGTTTGTTATTAAAACCAAAGTATTAGAATCACTTGATGTGTCTAAACGGCCTCATTTCACAAAAGTGTTTCTCAATGTATGTCATGATCCACAAGTACCTAAACCAATACAAGATTTCGAACCATCAGTTGTGTTCCCCATGATCATCAATAATAGTTGGGAGATACCAATCATCACTTCACAAGAAAAGCTTAGTAAAGACAAAAAAGGGAATCCATCTTTAGTATATGATTGCTGTGTAAATAGTTTATGTTTTCAGTGGTGCCAAGTAAATGCAGATTTAAGATCAATTTTAATTGAATGGTGTATAGAAGCAGTAGAAACCATGTTTGAAATGGTGTTGGAACGAGAATACTCGATCCCCAAGATGCTCTCAAAAGGTGATCTCAGCGAGACAGAAATTCGTAAGAAAGAATTGGAAGGGACATTAGAAGATCAGATGAATGAGTTGAAAGATGATCGTAGAGCAATTATTGGAGAATTACTAGATAATGACCGAGATGTAGAAATGGAGGATTCAATGCTTCCAGAGATCATGAATATAAACGGAAAACCCAAGAGAAAATTAATTCAAGAAATTGACTATAATAATGTTAATGATAAGAAATCTGGGAAGAAGTTGGTTGAAGAAATACCACTGTCAGCACCTAATTCTAAGATTCAAGTCTTGAATGATGAAGAATTGGGGATGAAAGCTGTGCAAACAAGACAAGTACAGAGACCTGTAGTCGAAAATAAACTGAATGATATCCCGTATGAAATTAACGAAACGGCGAATGGGAGAGTGATTATAGTTTCTCTGACAGACGGAGATGAATTTGAAGTGACATATAAGTCTCCCCAGTTGACTATAACCAGTTCTGGTGGGAAAGTGGTGACAATAGAAGTAGGACAGATTTCATCGTACAAGGCATTTTTGCAGCGGAGCGATAAGAAGTGGTATGTGTTTTTAAGTTAGGATAGGTAAATGATAGATATAGACAATAGATAGGCTAAGAATATGAGTTCGTAGGAAAGATAAGAAATACTAGAATATTTTATAAAAGTAAGAATAATAAGAATATTTTATAAAGTTTAGAGTAATAAGAATAACACACAGTAATGATAGTGTGGTGAAATTAGCGGTTGCAAGGTTCCTGGTAGTTTCAGACAGTTTCGATGATCCCGCTAGAAGAAAAAAGAAGAATTCAAGCAACCATTGGTAGAGAAGACGCGGGGATTGTACAGAACAGAGTAACTGGGTTACCCCATTATTACTATCGAGCCAATGCTAGGAGACCAAAGCGGACTTATTGTACTGGGATTTCCTTGTAGCAAAAAATAATGACAGAGATGAGTAAATTCCGTGTGGAACCAAAAAAGAAAAGAGGAATAGAGAAGATAGTACGGCTACCATCGTTCAGGAATTGCCACACCCACCACACCCACAGTAATATAATCCGTCGTAGCTTACCCTGTATTTACTCCACTTTTCAATAATTCGTGCTTCTATTTATTGTATTTCTAATCATCCATTCGTTTATTTATTTGTCTACGCCGTTAGTCTACCGATTCACTTTAGACACTGTTGCACCGATTGGCGTTTTTATTTCCGCAGACTCTCTTCAATATACTGGTCGTATAATTCCACTGGTCTTATAATTCCACTGGTGGTACAAGTCTACAATTCCATTACACTTGCACTTTCCGCCGTTGAATGGCTCTCGTTATTTCGGGTTAAATGAAGAGAATCAAATAAGAAAAAAAAAATAAAACGGAATTAGTTGCAAGCTATCTCCACCAACTGATTCTCCAATCTGGCTCTAATCTGGCGGCTCCCACAAAATGGTCGCGGTTTGCCGCATTGGGCACTTGCTAGCGGAAATTCCGCTTGAGTTAGATGGATGGAAAGCACATACTAAGCGTCTCCCAGATGCCTCTTTGCAAAGCGTGAGATAAAACTCTTTAAAGACGGTATTTTTTAAGACTTCTTGGAAATTGTGGTAGATAAGAGAAAGCTATCTCTCGATAAATTTTTTTTGGATTTTCCTGACTTTTTCCTAAAGCCATTTAAACTAAGGAGATCTTGCTGTCATATATTATATCTATTATATAAATATATATATATATATATTTTTTAAGTTCATTAATTTCATTAATTTCATAATTTTCATTGATAATTTCATTAATTTTATTAAGCATTTATAGGGAATGAACGCCGAGGAGCCACTTTTAACTGGGTCTTTAGATCACGAGCAATATGATGCTATCACCAGTAGTCCTAGCCGAGATCTGAAGAAATATGTAGTTAATTTTAACTCGGAATCTATATTCATTGCTAAATCAGTTGGACCTTTAGCAGTCACATTTTTCCTCCAAAGTTTGTTATCAATTACATCAATTTTCGTCCTTGGTCGTTTAGGAGCTAAAGAATTGGCTGCTGGTACTTTGGCAGTATGTACTTTCAATATTACTGGATTAGCTATATTCCAAGGGATGTCTACATGTCTTGATACTTTCTGTCTGCAAGCTTACGGGGCTGGAGAACATTTAAAAATTGGTATGTACTTCCAAAGATGTTCTTGTATGATTTTAACTTTCACAATATTCCCACTCCTGTTTATCTGGTATTATTCAGGCTCTATTTTAAAATATTTGGTTCCTGATGAAGAATTGGCCATTATGGCTCAAACTTATCTTCGTTTAACTATCTTTGGAGCCCCAGGTTTGGTTCTTTTCGAAACTGGTAAAAGATTTGTACAAGCTCAACATCTTTTCAATGCTGGTACTTATGTCTTAATCATTGTAGCACCACTCAATTTAATTTTGAATTGGTTTTTAGTTTTACATCCAACTTATGGTATTGGATACATTGGTGCTCCAATTGCCGTATCTATAGTTTATTGGCTTACCTCAATTTGTCTTTTGGGTTACGTCTTATTTGTAGATGGTCGTAAATGTTGGAATGGATTAAATATTCGTGAATCTTTCTCCAATTGGGGCCCAATGTTAAAATTGGCTATCCCAGGTATCGTTATGGTTCTTGCTGAATATTTAGCTTTTGAAGTTCTTACTGTATTTGCTGCTCATTTTGGTACTACTTCTCTTGCAGCTCAGGCAGTTGCTTCTAACGTTGGATCGATTCTTTTCCAATTACCGTTTGCTGCTTCTGTAGCTATTACCACTAGAATTGGACATTTCATTGGTATGGAAGATTTAAATGCAGCTAAATTGGTGGTTAAAATTGCTCTTTTAGTGGCTTTCTGTATTTCAATTTTCAATTTCTCCATTTGTATCTTTTTCAGAAGACAATTGGGGTACCTTTTCTCTGGTGATGAAGAAGTTGTTAATATGAGTAGTAAAGTCTTGGTTATGGTTGCTATTAATCAATTACTGGATACTTTCAATGTATTGGGTGCCGGTGTTCTTAGAGGCCAAGGTCGCCAAAGAGTTGGGTCCCTTTTAAATCTTATTTCCTATTATTTGATTGCCTTACCGTTCGGATATGTTCTTGGATTCTATACCAGCTTGAAGCTTTTTGGTTTATGGGTTGGTATTGTTTCTGGGGTCATTTCACTTGCAGCCACCGAGATGTTCTGTATTTACAGAAGTAACTGGCAAGTTATCCTTGAAGACAGCAAGCGTAGAATATAGATGTCTCCAAATGAAGAGGAGATGAGATTGAAAATACAACTGTAATTTTACCAATAATACCAATAATATTGATAGTACCGATATCATAGATTATACCGATAATATCGATAATATGAAACTATCAGAATTAAGTTAAAAGCACCAAAAATTTACAAGTTTTGCAAGTTTTGCAAAAATCACAAACATTCTAAATATTATAAAAATTCCAAAAATACTAAAAATACCAAAACATTACTATAATACAGATTTTATTATTAATTCTAATTATATTCAGTCAAATATCAAATGGCATCGACAGAGTTTAGGTAAAATTTACATGTCAATACAAATTTATTAATAATTTATTAATATTTGTTAATATTTGTTAATAGTTTATTAATAATTTATTATTTATTTTAAAGGAGCACTCCACGGAGGAAGTTATGCAAGTGAAGTCTATGAAGCCAGGCAAATTAGTCATACATTTGGTGAATACCAAAGAATATTAAATTGATATTTAAAACGTATTTAATGCGACAGCTAATTTATGCATCTACTCATCTGCCAATTCATTTACTTTACTAATATATATATGGTTGGGGTTGGCTGGATAGCTTCTTTAGCTTCTTTAGCTTCTGGACGTGGTGTTCCTAATTGGGGAAGGTTTGAACCGGTTTTTTATACATTTGTCATTTCCACAGGTACTCTTAATATAGCATTAATTACTTGATCGTTGTACTCCAGTAGATCCTCTTTTGTCTTCCGCAGACTTTTTTGCAGCACAAATCCTCCGCAACCCGCAAAACCATCGCATTTCCCCTTCCTCTACTTTTTTTTTTAAGATTATAAAATATTATTTTAATTTACAGGATTAAATTTTTTGCAGCTCATCACCTACCAAACCTCCAAACACCAAGATGTCTAGGAGAAGATTTGATAAGAAGAACGCCCAGACGTTTAGCGTGGTTCATCGTGGCCACGATGACGAACATTTTTTTGACAACGACGCTTCAAAGCACGTATTGGTCCCTGTGAAAGGGGGTAATAAGAAGCCAGAATCACATACTAGTGCTGCTAATACCAGTGCTACTGCCCAAACAAAATTTTTTTCTGCTAATGATATCGCTAAGGATATCAAAGGGAAATTAAGAGAAAATGAAGGTTTAGCAGCTCAATACGGGATCTATTACGATGATTCCAAGTATGACTACATGCAACATTTAAAACCAATCGGTCAAGGAGAAGATGCTATATTCGTTGCCGCCGGTGATGATAAGGATAAAAGCAAGAAGAATGTGAAAGGTAGTGGTAGAAAACCAAATATCGAACAACTTTTCGAAGGTCAGCTTCCTAGTAAGAATAAGAAACAAGTTACCAATCGACAATTACAGAGTATCCCTGATGAATTACAAGGTTTTAACCCAGGGATGGACCCTAGATTAAGAGAAGTCTTAGAAGCCTTAGAAGATGATGCCTATTTGGAAAGAAACGAAGAAAAAGGTGAAGGTTATGAAGATGACGATGAAGACTTATTCGGAGACTTATTAGCATCAGGGGAAGTTGAATATGAAGATGACGATGATTACTACTACGACGATGAAGGAGACTATGACGAATGGGATTTAGACAATTACGATGGTGGCGAATTTGATCGTTATGAAGATAAAAACTACAGAGAAGAAGAAGAAGATTATTATGTGGAAGGAGAAGAAGGCGAGTTACCAGAATTTGAAAATCCATATAATGAAGGAGAAGCCCCAGAAGAAGCCAAGGGAGCCACTTTCCTGTTTGCACCATCAAATGATAAGGTGCAAACATCAACTAAAGGATGGGAAAGAGATTTCATGAAATATAAAGTAGCCAATAAAAACACTCAGAACGACTGGGACTCTGATAATGAATTTGAAGATGAAGAAGATGATGTATTACCAGACTTACCACCATTAGGAGGAGCCATTGCAGGAGGCAAATCGAACAAGAAACTGAAAACCAAATTACGTAAGAAGAAAGGAGCCATGACCGATACTTCAGCATTCTCTATGCTGTCATCAGCATTATTCAGAACAGAAGGACTCACAGTATTGGATGATCTGTATGATCAACTTCAAAAAAGACAAGAAATAGAAGAAGAAGAAGAATTAGAAAAAGAATACGAAGAATTTGACATGCTGAAGCAAAGATCCGATTTTGAAGATTTGCTTGACGATTTCTTGGACAATTATGAACTTGAAAAAGGTGGACGTAGATTGGTCAAGAAAGATGAAGAAAAAAAGAGATTACAAGAAGCAGTTGATCTGGTTTCAAAGGGTAAGCTCGCAGCGCGTAGACGTAAAGAAAAGGAAATGTCTGGCTTAGGGAAGTCATTCGGAGGCATGAGGATTTAAGCGTAGATGATTCACTCCCCCACATTTTCTTGGAATAGAAATAAAATAGATTAATATTGGAATGCTAGCTCTTGCGGGTGAGCGCATGGTTTATAGATAATGCACATACATAAGAAATACGCATCATTGTAGTCTTTCCACAACTTCATCTCTGATTACAGCTCATCTTATTCATCTCTTATTATTAGGGCTTCGTGATTCCCACCGCAGTTTTTTGCAGCATGAAAATCCGCACTTTTGATCAGCCAAAAGCCAAAACTCTTTATCCTAATTGAGTCTCACTGGAGAGCCTCAAACATGCAGACGATAGCGATTATTTGATCTGGGAGGTTTTTTTCTTTTGTTTACATTATCATAAGAAGGTGGTATGAAGGTGAATATCATTGATTGGCATGGAGTGACCACATGGTACTGGAAACTTGCCACTGAAGCAGGCGGGTATGTGGACGAAGTATGTGGTATTTGTAGAGTTCCATTTGACGGGAGTTGTCCCAACTGTACATATCCAGGAGAAGAATGTCCAATCGTGCTAGGGAAAGGGTGTACCCATAATTTCCATGTTCATTGCATTCTCAAGTGGCTTGAACAGGAGGCGTCTAAGGGCCTTTGTCCAATGTGCAGACAAGTCTTTATCCACAGTGTTGAGGATTCACCGCAGACGGAAGACTTCGAGAACTTACGCCAGCTAGAAGAAGGGCACAAGTTGCTTAGGGAACGTGGAGAGGAGACATACGAGTGAACAAATACAAATATCCAGCTTACGAAGCACAGTAAAAAAGCAAGGAAATGGGTTTAGTGAGCTAGCTAAAGCAGAAGAAAGATCGAAACAATGCCAGGACGAAGAGGATAGAGAGAACGAAAGATATGCTATGATTTACCTTCTTTGTCAGATATTTTAGTCTATCAGTAGATAACAGGCAGTAAATAATATTTAGCAGTTCTTTATGTATACTGCGGTGTGTATTGACGTGGCCCCGATAAATTCTCGCTACCCGCAAAATAGGCTATTTGGATGACAGAGCACAGATCCATTGGACCACACCAAACAGGTCAGACAGATAAAAATGTCAGAAGATCAGAAAATCAGAAAATCAGAAGAATAAGAATAAGAATACGAATAGATTTAGAATAAGATTTTATATGGGCTGACACACTCTACATCCATACGCCCACAGTAATATTGTCTGGCTCCTGCAGCTGCCCGTTTTCCTGTATGGCTTTGCGCCAATGGTCCACTACTCAATCCCAAGATCACCGCGTGAGGAGATTCTGAAACATTCTAACGGTTAGAGAGGACTTGGTGGTATCCGTAGAATATAATGTTACACGGTACGGTTTTGCGTCAATTGTCTCTGGCAGCACAGATAAACGGTGCTATTCGAGGGAAAGTGATCCTGTTCCAGGGACTTTTAAAATGTCGTTCGTTTTCCTCTTACTCCACCACTGCTATTTCTCGCAGTTCTAAGCTCCAGCTCCAGCTCAAGTCTTCTTCTACTTCTGGATTAGAAGGCAGTAATACCTTGAATTTGAAATTTCCAGTTTCGCTGATCGGCCGTACTTATTCCACAAATAACAGAAGTCCAACACCAAAAGATTTGCAAGTGGTTGCTGAAACTGTTCAACAACCTAACTTCACCCAGGAGGAAAGAGAAGCTGCCAAGGCTGCAAGATTAGCCGGGTTGGGCTGGATAAGCAGATTTCCAGAAAAATGGATTCCATACCTCGAACTTCTGAGAGTGGAAAAACCAGTGGGGACTCTTTTACTTCTTATCCCATCTATTTGGGGGATCACCATGGCTTCTTATGGAATTGCTGCTCCTTTCACCACCTGGCTCTATGCTACCACCTTGTTTGTGGTAGGAGCTGTTACTATGAGAGGTGCCGGATGTACTATCAACGATATCCTTGATAGAAATATGGATAACAAAGTTGGAAGAACCATTGAAAGACCCGTGGCAAGTGGACGTGTTTCCGTTCCTCAAGCCGTAGCTTGGCTTGGAGCTCAATGTTTCGTTGGGTTGGGTGTGCTTCTTGCTCTTCCAACTGAATGTTTCCTTTTAGGTGCTGCCTCTTTACCAATTGTAGCTACTTATCCACTTTTCAAGAGGGTTACTTATTTCCCACAAGCTGTATTGCTGGTAGCATTCTCATGGGGTTGTCTCTTAGGATTCCCAGCTGTAGGTGCTCCATTAGCCTTAGGGGTAGCTTTACCACTTTTCATTTCAAATTTCTTATGGTGTATGACTTATGATACAATTTACGCTCATCAAGATAAGGTCTTTGACGTGAAAGCTGGAGTTAAATCTTCAGCACTTGCCTGGGCAGAAAAGACTAAACCAATCTTGAATAAAATGACCCACGCTCAACTTGCTTGCTACTTATTTGCAGGGTTTTGGAACTCCATGGGCCCTGGTTTCTATTTATCTGCATTTTGGGGTTTCTCTAGAATCTATGAAATGATCAAGACCGTAGATTTGGATGATCCAAAGAGTTGCTGGCTGGCCTTCATTGCAAACATTAAAACTGGTGAAATCATGTTAGTAGGTATGGTTATCGATTACTTGTTGAAAATCCTTGGATTTTTGTAATCAAAAACCTGACTAAGGCTAAGAATGAGTTTGTGAGAGGTGGAGGTGAAGGGGTATTAGATTTTAAAATTATTTATATAGATATCTTTATGATAAATGAAATGATGGTAGTTGATACGCTACATGATATTTATAATGTAGATAAGTAGTCGTCATTGATTTGACTTCCTATTAATGATTCGTAGTATTTGTGATTCACATGCTAAACTAATTCGTTATTCTCCTCTTGGCCCTTGATCATATCTTGTACGAATTTAACTTGAGCTCTACCCATGGATCTACTAATATAGGATATTCTATGGGTTACATCTCTTTCCAAGAGTACTTTAGTGAAAAACTTTTCAAAATACACCACGGGGAAGTCTTCTGGAAGTAATCTGATTAATTCCAAAGTCAGAAAATAGTCACCAAATGTGTTTATAAAATGACGAATAGCTTCTATTTCTCCTTTGTAGACTTCAAATATGATTTGCAAGTTATCTTTGATCTCCTGATGTTCCAATTCGATAGGCTTCCTATGGTCTTTAAAATATATATACTGCTTAGGGTAAGGCAAATTCCCCACAGTAGCCAAATATTCCGACGTTGAAAAATCACCAATCTCTATATTCAAACTTATTTCCGGGGAAAGTACCAAGTTTAACAGAGGTATAGTCTGTTTCAAAGAAGTTATTTGATCTAAATTTTCTGAGTTTGGTTTATACAACAAGAGTTCCCATAACTTAAGGTATATCGTCACAAACTCTTGACATTCACTCTTTTTCCCGTTAATGTAAAGCCAGTCGATCCAGGAAATTTGGGGCCAAGTTTGAGAGCATAAGGAGTTTTCTTGCTTGTAACAGGCCTCTAGAATTAAAAAATTCTGAATGTTAACTTCGTCGTCAGCCAAGCCAATAAAATATTTACCTAATTCTGTAAATAAGTCTTCAATAGAAGTTGTATCAAAGGCGCTGGGAGGTTCTAGAATTGATTCAAGATATTCGATTTTGAGTTTTTGGACTTCTACTTTGTATTCCCCTTCTCCTTCGTTTATGTGTTCCATTATTTGCTTTTGAATAGCTTTGAAATTAGAACTTAAAGTTAAATTATTTTTCATGTATTTAAGTGTCTTTTTAGCATCCAAGTTTACTGCTTCAAGTAAATACTTGGAATAGACCTTTTCGTTAAAAATATTCGGAAGTTGAATAAGCATTTTATCAAGAAGTTGGCTGGTATCCTTAAGATCCTTGTCGCGGATTTTCCCGTTCAAAATATTTACCACTAAACGGCAAATTTCCTCTATTACAATCGATTTAGCCGATGGTTTTAAGGATCCAAGGGAGATCTCGTAAACATGTATTAAAGCTAACCAATTGTTCCGTTTTTCAAGAAGTTTCCTGATGGCTTTGTTGGTGGAATCTTGTTTCTTTGCTGCCAACATAGTGGCATCTATTTCATCGATAAAAGAGATAACCTCGTTACTATTTTTGTACTTATTTTTGTATAACTCCAATCTTATTATAGATATCAAATCGTTATCGACTTGAAACTGGTCTGCCTTCTGATAAATTGAAATGAAATATTGGGTAATTATATCATTTTCTTGTGCCCATTTCTGAATCTCGTTGATATCCATTTTCTGACATAATTTCCATACACCCTGGAAAAGTTGCTGGTTATCAAAATACTTATTGTAGAGAAGGTAGAGTGAAAACTTCGGATCAATTAAATATGTATTTGTCTTTTGGGGGTCTTCTTTAAGTATGATATCCATTATTTTCGATGAATCTCTTAATTCAAGGGCAACCATTAAAGATAACTGGTTCTGGAAAGGTAGGTGAGTATTTTTCTGAAACGACATCAATATTTTATTTAATTCAGATGCTCTTGCAGAAGGTTCTATGTCTTTTGAAAAAGAATTGGAAATTTTGGAATAGCCTTCTTCAAGTTTGCTTACGTTCAGAAGCAGCCAAATAGTATTCTCTCCTAAGATAACAATTGAACATTCTGTGTCAATTTGAAGAGGAGGGGCTAACTGTATACCTTGGTTATCTACTAAAGAAGTCAAGGCAAGAAGCTCTTCGTTTCTGATCTGTGCCGGAAGAATATGCTCTATTCGGTATTTGGATATAGATTTCGATCCCTTATCGTCAACCTTTCCAGTATCTTTAACTATTGTAGAATCGTCTGTTTTAGTATTTTCCTTATCTTTAGTGCTTTCTTCAGTATTAGCTTCTTCTGTTTCTTCTACAGTTTCTTCGGGTGCTTCAGGATCTGGGACAATGCCTGTGGCTTCCTCGACATGCTTATCTACTTCCAATGCCCCTTCTCGTAATATATCCAGTATATCACTAGAATGGATGATTTCCATTGACTTTAAACTTGAGACCACTAACCTATTGCAAATATTATCTGAAGTATATATACCCAAAACATACGGCCACTCTATAATTAAACTGTCTGGATACCCTTGGTCGATCCAGGCCAATGTTCCCCTTACAGCGTTACCCTTTTTATCGATAAACATCGCTATCGAGGTGCTTTCATCGGACCTAATAGACATCAAGTACTCTGATTCATGGCCCGGTTCTTTGAAAGATATCACATGCGGTGGTGTCTTGGTCTCTATTGTTGATGATGAAGACGAATTCTGCTGCTGTTCTACAGCAGACTGTGGATTGTATTCGAAAAGAGCGATTTTACGCAGCTGATTTAAATCTACAATATCGTAATTACTTATATTAGCCACTAAACACATAGTGGAAGCCTTAGACGGTATGGACTGGCCAGTAAGCCCGTTGGCGTAGTTGATATCGGAGACCAATTTCAAAGCGTCCTTGGTGAACAGGAGGAGTCGTATTTTATTAGCAGTTAGTACCACGACCTTGACTTCTTGATCTGCTACATTTTTAGATAGTGACAGCGACAGTGACAGGGGCCTGATTCCAGTAGAAGTGGTAGAAGGTGACAGATCATTTACCGGTGGTGTAACAAGGATCATGTCGTTCACATCACGAAGCTTCCCCATGTTGCAATTGGAAAGTTCAGGGAGGGTGAATATCAGTGCCACGCCACCGTTTAATACCAAGGCACGCTCTATGTCTTCCAATATAAGGATCTTCTTCACTGGATGCTTTCCAACGGTGATCTCCGAGATTAGCATGTATTCTGGCGAGTCTTCAAACAAGTGGAAATGGCGAACCTTACCAGTAGAGGTACCAATGTAGATGTTACGATTGAGGGACGCCATTGCGGTGATTTCTCCAGCTGAGCCGTCATCTTTAACTAGAATCGATGCCTTGAGGCTCTGGTCGTGTAATTGAAGACCCAATGTGCCCGGCATGCCGGCTAATACCTATCTTCAAATGAGTTCTTGCTTGTACCTTGTGGAGTAGCTTTGAGGCCTGGCCAAATCTGGTAAGGAAGGTGGAGGCATAAGTGGGATGTCTGGGTCCTGGGTCAGCATAAGGAGCGCCATATTGAGAAAATGTGGGAGAAAAAAGTAGGGCTGCAGCAATTGCCAAGAAAGAGGCTACAAGAGAAGAGAAGGCAAGTAACACTAAGGATGGATATTTCAGGAAATGGTACTTTTTTGCATTCAGAGATCATATAGAATACTATTCGATTATTAAGGACATTTTTAAAAAAATCATCTAAAAAATTATATAAAAAAGTTATCTAAAAATTATTATTTATATATAGAGTACATTATATAGAGTACATTGGGGCTAGAGGGTGTCTATGGTATTAATTATATACTTCTACTATTTAAAGTACATGCGACTGCTATTCGGCAGTCTTCGGTGGGAAGGCTATGTTGTCACGATGGGCTACATATTCACTATCAGCAAACCCCAAGGTGGTCTCTATTTCACTGGATTGTAAACCTTTAATCATAGATATTTCTGTAGAACTATAATTGACTCTACAATGACCAATTGCTATAGCTTCAGATAAAGGAGATTGCTTAGTTTGAACCACCATCAATGCAACACATTCACTTTCATGGAAATTCCCTTCAACTGCTACAATACCAGCTGGAAGAAGACCTGCCCTATTCTTTCTGGTAAGTGCATGATAACAGCCTTTATCAATTATAAGAGCTCCTTTCTCTTTAAGACCATGAAGTAACCAAAATTGACGATCCAGCTTTATTTTCTTGACTTGTGGGAGTCCTAAGAATCTGGTATGAAGTGGAAGCTTACTCTTGGCTATTTCCGAAGCGACAAACTGCGTTTGTTGCGAGACAGGCATGGACTCTGTAAGTCTTACATTATCAACAATTTCAAGGATACATTGTGGTTTACTTGAAAGAGTAATGACTGTTGTAACCCCGGCATTGGTTGCAAGTTCTGCAGCAATGATCTTAGTGGTCATACCTCCAGTTCCTACGGCACTTCCACCTCCAGTGGCTGAAGCACTTTCAGTATCAGTTTTAACTACCAAATCCCCGATATTTTCCACTACAAGGATAGGTTTAGCGTCAGGGTCTACTCTTGGATTATCAGTGTATAAACATTCTACATCAGTCATTAAAAACAAGTAATCAGCATGCATCATACCAGCGGTAATGGCAGATAAAGTATCGTTATCACCAAATTTAATTTCTGCCACTGATAAAGTATCGTTTTCGTTTACAATAGGGATAACTCCCATAGATAAAAGCTCTTCTATAGTGTTGGTAGCATTTTTATATTGAGTGAAATCAATGATATCATTTCTAGTAAGAAGAACTTGAGCAATAGTTTGATCCAATTGTCTAAATAAATCGTCAAATAACCCGATTAAACGGCCCTGTCCTATGGAAGCCAAAGCTTGAATAGCTGATAATTTTGAAGGTTTTTTAGCCAACTTTAATCTCTTCATTCCAAAGGCAATAGCACCGGAACTTACAATGATAATTCTATGACCATCTCGACGTAATTTGACCAAAGTCTCCACAATATGGGACATATTTGCAATCCGTGGTTCCATGGTCACCTCGTCCACAAGAGACGAAGTTCCAAGCTTCACCACAATGGTGTAACATTTCTTGTCTGTCACCATTTCTCTGTCGTTTCTACTAGATGGATGACTCAGAAGCTCAATGAATCTCGCTAAGAAGAGCTGCTCTTTTGGTGTGCAGGAGATCGGGCCTGGCTAGCTGGGAGGTATGAATCAAACACAGACAGGCAAAGTTAAACACAGACGAGAGAAAGAAGAGAGAAGAGAGAAAGCGCGAAAAGAGTGGAGGTGAACTGCTTCTCACTTTGTCGCTCAAGAATGGGCAAGCTTTAATTTATGCCATTCGCTAAGAGTGAATCTCCGAGCGACTTCGCACAGCCCAAAAGAGTAGAGGGTAGAGGGTGATTTAGAGGGAAGAGGTGAGCTAGAGTTAGAGGTTAGGGTGGTGCGGATACGACGCTATTGAGGTTATATTTCTTTTGGGTTGAAGCTGTATCACAGACTGCTTTTGAAGATATCTTCAGTTCTGTATTTGGTTCTGAATTCTGTTTTACTTCTGCTTTACTTCTACTTGCTTAGATTCTTTCAGGTACTTTGCGTGTTTCTTTGCTTCTCTTCTACGCTCTGCGTTTGATTCAGTTTGACGTTCCCCACCTTGATCTCTTATATATCAGCACTTTTATAAACCACTGGAACCTAATCTTATACTTTCTGCTCAAATTCTTAGGCAGGCAATTACCGTCCAACCCACTTAGGCGTATAGACTTGGGTGTACTCTTCAATATCTTTATATAAGAGCGATAGCTATTCAGTAGAAAGGGCTAGTCTGCTAGTCCCCAGAGAATCGGCATCCTGAAAGAGTAACCAATTGCAATTGTACATTATTAGAAACTAACCCTATGAAAAGCAGACAATATTGGATATTTTCTTCTCCTATCAAATAACGCAAACCAGGATTGAGCTCTTGCTCCGTATCCTCGGCTGCCAGATTGTCCAGCTGTATCTCGCCTTGAATGGATAAGCTCAACCATAGCGAAACGGCTGCGAAAAAAGGCGGGGAAGACGGCTTGTACGGCAGCCATCAACGAAGCTCGGATCCGCCTGCTCAGGAAACCTTTCGTTAGTTGCATCTCTGTGTATTTTGATATTAGTGGATCTTAGTAGACATGTAACAATAAGATATTACAGATACTAATAGTATGTTCAAGGATAATTAACAAAAATATAGGCCAAAGCACTAAATCTCTGGTAGGCAAAGAAACAAGGAACGTCGAGCCCACATGTATATACATGAATATACATGTATTTTTGGCACTGGTTTATAGCTTCACCATTTTGTTATTTAAAATAACAGATTCGACCGCGATGATTACTAACCTGTCAGTAATTGAAGTATTGTGAAGAGATATGTAGCCTATTTTTTGAAGAAAGGCTTCCTTGTCGTATCCAATCGATATGATTGACCATGATTGACCTCTTTATGTGGAAGCCGGCCTGTCTAAGACTAAAGAGGTATTTTTAGAACGGAACAATTAAGATACCGCTAGATGAACCGTGTTTAATCAAGTCTCCATAACCAACCTTCGCTTATGGCTCAGCGGATCTCTTTCTTTTTAGTGAAATTAGCTAGATGGTATAAATAAAAATTTTATAAAAAGGGATTGGCTCAAGTCCCTGGTTCCTATACTATTTTTCAGTAGATTTAATTTTAATTATTTTGGGTTACATTACCAATCTTTGTCACCATGGCTATTAATAATTTCCTCAAACACTCTTTTATTTTTTAACTTATTAGTGTAGTACCATTCGCTTCTCGGATGCATTACCAATTAATAATAGTACCAGACGTGTGCACTAACTAGCGTTAAAAAATAAAATTTTGGTCTCCTCTATTGTACGTATACGCTTCTCTATCAATTAAGCTTCCCAAGATGATGTCTGAGAAATACGATGTAATTCCTATATAACCTAATTACGACTGTGAGTCTCTTCTTCTTCTTCCCCTCTGCCTCCCCCACTGATATACCATATACCATATTGTAGCTATCTACAAAAAAGTTTATAACTTAAATCCCCTCTAGATACCCGGTTCGGAAACCCAACATAGGAAACCATATCACTTTCGGGTTACTCAAGTTTAAAAAGCTTAGTGGCACTATTTGCAGCATGTCTTCATGCTGCAACTGGCTGGGGATAACCAATCCTAGACCCAATTTTATTTCCAATCTCCACTCCCCTCTCCACAAAAATATCTAAAAAATAAATCAATCTGATAGACTTCCTTATTTGATTTCACGACGTTTTCAAGGTTTACTGATAGACTTCCTCTTTTGTTCGTATCTCCATAGTAATTCACGATTCATATTCTGCTTACGTTGCCTATTCGGGATAATGATCCGTAAAGTTCGCATCCATTACCGTATTCGACTATGCGCCCAAGATATTAACCCATATACAAGTCGATGCACAAGTACAGGCTATAAGGAAAAACTAGATGTAATTTTGCAGGGAAAACAAGGAAAAACTAGGAAACGAATTAAAAATAAATAATAAATAAAAAAAGGAACAAATAGTTGTTGATTAACGGATAGAATAATCAGCATCAAAAATTTCGAATGTTTTGAAAAACGAAAATCACTTGAAAGTTCCTTTATTAAAAATTTGTAAATATTGTATGTATATACGAAGTGGAGGGTCCACTCTATGTTTAAGAAAAAAAAAAGAAATTTTTCATTCACCGAATTGAAAAAGCTTAATGACCATTGGTAAGACTTTCAACTTTAGTGGATTAAAGGAAATATGGTGGGGGACGGGAAAAATATAGTTTATTTTTTACAAAAACTATGACAGCTTAGATTATACGTAAAATAAAAATAAAAAAAAAAGGTTATGCAAACCTGATATTATGAAGTGCTTTTCGAAAAAGGTTAGAAGTGTGGCAGTTAGAATGAACTCATGATTTTATTACCTCGTATTTTTTGGAGTAAATTCTTCTTTCATTCGTATAGTAACGTTGTAAGAGTAAGAGTTTTCGTCTCTGAATAGATATCTGATCTAATCTGATATATTATACTATTTCATTTGATTGCTATGAGAAATAGTTTTCGCACGCTGAAGTTCTCAATTTTTCATCTAGATTTTTTCAGTCTATTTTCTTCTAGCTTTTCTCTTACTTTTACGGCGTAAGAAACCTTTTCTTTTTTTTAGAACTTTTTTTTTAAAAATTCTTCAATTTAATTAAAGATATAATTTATGTTTTCTTAATAGACGCAACTCCGCTGCATTCATCCTCTTATTGGTTGTGATGTAATCAGGAGGCCTGCGCAAGTTCATGCGTTCCCCACCTCCCCCATTTCTTTCTCCATGATGTTTCACAGAAGTACATTGAAAGAGGTAAAAAATATCCGGGTTGAGCACTCGGATTAACAATATTCCAAAAAAAACCATAATAAAAAAATAAAATCACCTTAAAAAATAATTGTTGCTATTCTAACCTTTACCCCAACAGAAATTATTATATAAACAAAGATGAATCCTTGCCTCTATTTGAAAAAGCATTATTCTCTAGATTATCATTCTCATAATAAGTATTATCATCCAATATTATGAGTGATTTATTAAAAGATGAAAACTCCTCTTGGAGCGACAATAACGGTGAAAAAGATGTCAGATATGATGATGTCGATAAAATCGATCAATCAGAATTAGGACAAAATTTTAATGTTGATGAAGATATTAAAGAAATTGAAATTTTAGCTTCTCAAGTAAAGAAGAATATGACTTTCAAAGAAAAGTTGAAGGCTTGTGAATTTGAATTAGATTTTGAAAATAAGAATATAATGGTATACTTTTTAGGTGCCTTTGCTGCTGCTGCTGGTTTATTATCAGGTTTAGATCAATCTATTATTAGTGGTGCTATTATTGGTATTAATGAATCTTTACATATTACATCTTATGAAAGATCTTTAATCACAAGTTTGATGCCTTTGGGTGCTATGGCTGGTTCTATTATGATGCATCCTTTGAATCAATACTTTGGTAGAAAGAAATCTATCATTATCTCATGCCTTTGGTATACTCTTGGTGCTGGTTTATGTGCTGGTGCTCACTCTCATCATATGTTATACGCTGGAAGATTTCTCTTAGGTATTGGTGTTGGTATTGAAGGTGGTTGTGTTGGTGTCTATATCGCTGAATCTGTCCCTGCTAGAGTCCGTGGTAATTTGGTTTCTATGTACCAATTTAATATTGCATTGGGTGAAGTTTTAGGTTATGCTATTGCCGCTATCTTTTACAGTGTAAAAGGTGGTTGGAGATACATGGTTGGTTCTTCTTTACTTTTCTCTACTATCTTATTTGTTGGTATGTTCTTCTTACCAGAATCTCCACGTTACTTGGTTTACAGAAAAAAGATTGGTGAAGCTTATAACGTTTGGAAAAGATTAAGAGATATTAATGACCCAGATAACAAATTAGAATTCTTAGAAATGAAACATGCTTCTGAATTAGAAGAAGAAAGAAAGAAGTCTGAAAGTAAATATCAAGTTTGGTTTGATTTATTCTTAATTCCAAGAAACCGTCGTGCCTTAGTCTATGCTATTATGATGGTTTCTTTAGGTCAATTAACTGGTGTTAACGCTGTTATGTACTACATGTCCACTTTGATGCAAAAGATCAACTTTTCTGAAAAGAATTCTGTTTTTATGTCTTTAGTCGGTGGTGGTTCTTTAATGATTGGTACTATTCCAGCCATCTTATGGATGGACAAATTCGGTCGTCGTGTTTGGGGCTTAAACATTATTGGTTTCTTCATTGGTTTAGTTTTAGTTGGTGTTGGTTATAGAATTAACACTGATACCCATTTAGCTGCCGCTGAAGGTACTTACCTTAGTGGTATCATTCTTTATATGGGTTTCTTTGGTTGTTACTCTTGTTTGACTTGGGTTTGTCCTTCTGAATCCTTCTCTATTGATACTAGAACTATTGGTATGGCCATTTGTTCTGCATTCCTTTACTTATGGTCTTTCACTGTCACTTACAATTTCGACAAGATGACTAACGCTTTCACTTACACTGGTTTAACTCTTGGTTTCTACGGTGGTATTGCATTCCTTGGTTTCTTCTACCAAATATTCTTTATGCCTGAAACTAAAGATAAGACTTTGGAAGAAATCGATGACTTGTTCAACATGAGTAGTATGGAATTGGCTAGAACCAATTTAAGAGGAATGAAGAGATACTGGGGTATGTCTTAAAATCAGTTAATTGTTTAATTAAAATTTGAAGTTACGTTACAATGAATACAAATAAATTATGAATAAAAACTGTAGAATTAATTTGATATAAGTCTAATCATACTACGGACTACAGATTGTTTGTTACTTAATATATATATTAGTTCTATTTTAAATTTTAACCAAAAATCTTGATTCCGTCTGCTTGTATTTCTGCCTCTTCTTCTTCTTCTTCATCTTCGTCTCCAAGTTCTTCATCTTCTTCGTCTTCGGCCATATTTACCTTTTGACCTAAAAGAGATGCAAAGAATTCATCAATTTGATCATCATTCCATTTCCAACTTCCCACTGGAGCTTCGAAGTTAGAAATAGGATCTTGAATGTGATATCTGAGTTTTCTTCCCTTGGAAGCCTTGGTGTCTACATTTTTCTTGAGTTTTTGCAGTTTTTGGGCAGCTGCAAGTGATATAGAAAGACCAGAGGTTGGATTAGATGCTTGGACTTTCTTTTCAACAAGATCATTTAATAATACTCTATAGAAATCTTCGTCATCAAAGATAAAATCTATTTCTGCAATCTTTGATTTGTTGGTGGATGCTTCGGTTGGTATATCTCCGTCGTCTTCTACTTCTTCTTCTCCCAGATCTTCATTTTCTTCTTCATTTTCCTTTTCTTTCAAGTATATATCGTAACCTAATGGAGTAATGAGTCGTCTATTGAGTTTAGTTCTCTTTACAAGTCTATCCATGTCTGATAAGTTATTTTGAACTTGTAATTCTGTAGATTGGTTGATAGCTTTAAATTTGCCGGCATTTAAGGCAGCAGATCCCAGAGCAGTTTGGACTTTACCGGACCATTTGGTAAGAACGGCTTCTCTATATTTGTTCAAGACATTGTCTTGGGATTCAACTCCTTCTAAATAAGCAGAAAGAGATCTCTTCTTAGGTACTTTACATACTTTCTTGGCCTCTTTTTCTTCAATAATTCCATCTTTGGCCATTAATTTTTGTCTAAGGCTAAAGATACCATTTAACAAATCGTACAACTTGTCTTCGGTTTTTTCAATCTTGGCAAGAGACTTCTTGTTTATGTATTCCTTGGAGGATGTAAAATTGGCTGGTAAAAGATTAGTCTGGGTAATAGACTTTTGGAACTTTATACGGGCATCAAGGATAGAATCGAAGAACTTGTGTTGCTTGGTAACAGTATAACCTTTCAATGCATCAGTGGAAGCGTTAGCGGAGAGTCTTCCTACAATATGTTTTCTTTCTTGCTGAAGGATTTCCTTCATCTTTTGTCTTTTGAAGGCAACATCGTCATCTTCGTCTTCACTGTTTTCGTCTTCTACATCACTATCATCTTCTTCTTCTTCTTCATCATCATCTTCTTCTTCATCATCATCTTCTTCTTCATCATCTTCTTCTTGCTCTTCTTCTTCTTCTACATCACTATCATCTTCTTCTTCTTCATCTTCCTCTTCTACTTTATCCTCGTCGGCTTCATTATCTCCGTAAAAATCGTCTCTGCTGGTGACACTACCGGTGTATTTGCCTCCTAACTTGAGCTCATTGCCTCTCAACTTGGATTTTCCTACATTAATGTAATGCTCCTTCTTAGCCTCTTCATCGGAAGACAGGGCAAGTTCATCGTCGCTTTTTTCTTCATGGTTAAAAGCATTTTCCCTGAGATCATTATCTTCAATATCAAAATCGGCGTCAGGTCTCGAAAGAGCTGCTAGCTGGTCTGCTAATGACTTGGCCATGTTGCTTAACTGGTAAAGAAAGAAGAGATGAGTTGAAAATGCAGGAGATGAGGTAACATCCGTGCACCACCAGAAGTCGATTTGTAGTGCGAAGAGAAGAGTTATATGGAGGCACGAAAGAGAGAGGAAATGGGACCAGGGCGATGAAGGCTGGCAAGTGGATACTTGACTAAAGATGGGCAGAGAATTCGATTATATGCTCTGTAGATGATTTGAGCTAAGTTTCAGTGAATCTACCCGATTTTTCAAACTGAAGTTCGGCTAAAAGATATGTATAGATGTGTATGGCCAATAGGTATTTAGGCTAGGCTAAAGAGACGATGAGATATCTGAGTATACACTATTTTATATTTTCCAAGAATCCAAAAACCACTATCAATATTAGATGAGCAAAGCACAGCAAAACCTAAACGCATTGTATAGAGGGTGTACCGATGTACAACATATTCATCTCTTTACCTTATATATCTCCTATATATTATATATATTTTAAATTCTATATTCTATGTTCTATTCTATATTCAATTCTATATCCTACGTTTGCTACTTCTTATCTCAGTTCTGCCTAGCCTTCCTGTGTTTCCTCAGTCTATTATTCCTACACTTCATCATCTTTCTTAGGAATTCTCTTCTCTCTTTTCGCTTTTCTTCTAGTTTGCCTTCCCCCTTATTCTCTGCCTTGGGCCCATAATCCACTTCGACCAACCACCTTTCCCCGCGACATTCTCACTTAGCCCACATGGCTGCTCAGAATTCCCTATTTTATTTTCTTTCTTTTTCCTTGATTTACTTTTTGGTGTTTTGATATTTTTTTTTTTTATATTTATTATTAAAACCCTTAAAAAGAACAACTAGCAAGAACCCCCGACACTGACCACCATGAAGCTTTTTAACTTTTTCGTAGGCATTTTTTCCTTGTTCAGCATTGTGTCCGCCTTAGCAGACCAAGATGGTAGTGGAGATACTGCAACCACTTCGAAATCTGCTACTACTGTTTGGGTTACCATCACCACCAATGGGGCTATTGCTACTGTGAAATCCTTGTACACACAAAGTTTCCTGTCGACCCCAACTACTGCCAATACAGCTGATGTTAAATCTGGAGCTGTTGCCATGGGATCTCTTTCTGGATCCGTTGGAGGAATCAGAACATATTCACTGACTACTATTAACGGAGGTAATGGTGGCTTTTACAAGAGCGAGAACGTGTATGCTGGTATTGCTGGTATGTGTTTCTTGCTTGTTGGAGCACTTTTGTAGAGAAGAAAAAAGAAAAAGATATGAATTCTAGCAGGATATTGAATGAATAGATGATAGATGATAACAATGACGACCACACCACACCACAATTTATATATGACCCAGCTTGGATAGCTGCATGAAACCATAACTTCAATACATGTTCAAAGATGTTCAAATATGAAGGTATAGAAATGAAGATACACGGGGATGAATAAGTACAAGTAGATATAGAAGAAGGAGACATTTGTGTATTTTTTATTACCATCGCTAGCACAAGACTATGACGCAGGAGACAATTATAGAGAAGCGATTCTTTGAACATATACATTTATATACATATTTATATATACATTTGTATACATTTGTATAAACATTTATATACATTTATATAATATATATCGATTATTTTAGAATCACTGTAGTCAAGAAATAACCAGAAATAACCAGATGGACAGAATATGCTGTATATCGGATGTGTGATGGTGTGGCTGTGTCAAGTGATGAACAGTAATCGTATAATAAATTGCATACATATAGTATATGTATGGTGCAATCAGGAAGTGTAGGTGTAGCCTATCAAGTGTACTGGGCTTTTGTGGGCCTCTCGCAGTCATTCTCTACAATATCCAATATTCCCAGATAGAGGAAATTAAAACAGTCGCCCTTGTCGCCCTCTCACTTTCCCTTGAACTGGCAGCATGCCTGATTGTACTGAGCAACGGCCCTCATTTTACGCGCAGCAATGCGAACTTTTTTTTTCTCTTGCAAAAATCGTCAATTTGTGTTCAAAGGTACAAGTAGAAAGTAAGTAAGGAAGGAGCCGAGGATTCTAGTACATTGAAGTTGATCATTGTATCGATAGAGTTGTTTTATAGGATCTAATAAGTGTATTAAACAGGATACTAACATCATTTGAAGCAATGTCTGAAGAATTGAACAAGCAAACCGAAGGATTGTCCTTGGCAGACGAAACCGTCTTAAAGCAAAAGGAAGAATTTACTGCCAAACATCCATTAAACAACAAGTGGACCTTATGGTATACTAAGCCACAAGTTTCTAAATCTGAAAACTGGCACGATTTATTGAAGCCAGTCATTACATTTTCATCTGTAGAAGAATTCTGGGGCATCTATAACAACATTCCTGCTGCAAATCAACTCCCATTAAAATCTGATTACCATCTTTTCAAAGAAGGTATTAAACCAGAATGGGAAGATTCTCAAAACTCTAAAGGTGGTAGATGGCAATACGCTTTCCCAAACAAACGTGAAGTTTACTCTGTTATTAATGAATTATGGTTACGTGGACTTTTACTGGTTATTGGTGAAACCATTGAAGATGATGAAGATGAAGTCAATGGTATTGTGTTAAACATTAGAAAGCAAGCCATTAGAATTGGTATCTGGACCAAGGATTGTGATGACAAGAAGTTACGTACCGTTGGTGAAAGATTAAGAAAGGTATTGAGATTGGCCGATGACCAAAAGATTGATTTCATGTCCCACGATGATTCCAACAAGAAGGGATCTGAACCTCAAATCTTATTGTAAAGGAATTAGTGTAGTAAAGAAATATGGGTAAAAAAGAGAGAAGAAGAAGGAGAAGAAGAGAAATCAAACAAATGGCAACGGAAGAATTTTGCCGAATTGTGATTCAGGAAATAACATCCAGAAAACCACTAAATACAAAAAACAAAAAAACAACCAAGAGATGAAGGAGTGTAGAGTTAATACTAAAGAGCTCGTGTCAATATACATCGTTATAAAATCATTTCTGTAGAAATTTAGATATAAATGTATATATATATATATATATATATATTTTAAAGGAGTATTGTTCTAATTAGTAGCCGATTGGCTTAGTCTTTTGTTGAATGAATTCATGAACATACTCCCAATAGTGTTCTTGCATAACAGTATCGTTATGGTACGAATTTTCAAAATAGTGGATTGCCTTGTCAGTACTCTTTGATTTTTCATATAATACATCCAGATGGTTTGGAGGGACAATTTCGTCTTTACGGGCCAGAAGAAATAATACTGGGATATTGGCAGGGATTTGATCAATTAGCAGTTCCAGGTCCCAAATTTGATGAACGAAAGGAGTAAAATATTTAAGGAAAGGGAAGATATGAGGAACCGTTTTAGGGATCAGAAGGAACCCATTTTCAAGGATAATAGCCAGGATGTTTTGAGGCAGACTTGAAGTCATGTAAATAGTAACAGCAGTACCTAAAGAACGTCCATATAAAATAAGCAGAGATGCAGCGAATTGTTCATCTTCAGCAGTAAGGAATTTAATAACTCTTTGAGCGTCTAATTTAAGACCTTTCTCCAGAGGTTTCCCCAGAGATTTACCGTAACCTCTATAGGAATAGATAAAGACGTTATAATTGAATTGACGATATAAGATTGACACAATAGGTAAAGCGTGTCCGATATTCCCAGCGTTTGGAGATAAGATGACCACAGTTTTATTGGTATAAGAAGGATCCTTAGGGTCATGTTTAAGAGAGTAACATTGAAGAGTTTCATCATCGTTAGTGACTAAATGAACCAATTCATAATCCATATCATATTCATCTGGTGTCAGACAATGGCCATGACCTTCATTTAAGCTAGCAGGATAAATTAACTTCAGTTGGTACGAATAAAGACCCAATAAAGCCAAAAGACCAAATGAAACCCCTAACGTAGTTGCTCCACGAACGAGAGAGAGTATTTGAGCCCACAAGGCCATGGTAATTCGAGGAGAGTTTGTAAAAGTATCCACCGGACTAAAAAAAAATTAATTATAATAAATTTAATATTATATTAAAGAATGGAGAGGGGTGGGGTAGTGGTAGTGGAGGGTGATGGTGGTGATGGTAGGCTGTAATGAGTGGAACCTTAAAATCTCAAATTACGAGGTCGAACTGTAGAAAAGCAAATGGGCTAATTAGATAAAACCCACAGATGAGCGACTAGAAAAACAAGAAATCGAAATAGACTTGATCTGATAGAGAAGAGGGCGAAACCCACCAGGTACAGTGCGAGGCATGAATAGGGGTGGAATGAGAATGAGAAAGAGAGTGAAACAGCAGGTAGAGTAGATGGAATGCGTTCCAACAGAACAGGAAAGTGCAGAAAACAAGAGCAGAGCACTATCTACACCCACATCCACCGTAGAAGTAATGAAATAAAGATATATAATAGATACAATGTAATATAGATATAGATACAATATAGTATAGATATGGATATAGTATAGATAAAATGTAAAATAATATAGGTATAATATAGATATAGATAGATAGATATATAATATAACCAACCTATTCACTCTAAACTGCTTCGATGTTCTCTTTGGCAGGGGCTCTCCACTAAACTACTGCTCTCATACTAGCGACTAGGAAATGCTCAGCGGACTGCACAATGCGCCTCTCTATCAGCTACTGAAAGCGGCAAGTCCCGTAAAGATTAGAGGTAAACAGCTAGTCGACTTCCAGCTAGAACGTCTACGAGTTGGGGCCAAAGTAGCTGCTAAGTGACCATTTGCTTTAGAACTTTGTTTCTCGGTTGCTGATTTATATTTTTATTACCATCCATCCAGTACAGTCTTGGTAATCGTGGCAGGAACACTATCCAATATAACTGTTTCCCAACTTGGAATTGAAGGAATTGCTGATCCAAATCCATACGAGTCATCTGGAACGTAGTTCTTACTGCTTATATTTCGTATAGCTTAAATTTAGCAATAGGCTGAATTATACAAACCAAATTATCCAAAACTATCAGTACTATCACCTTACGGTAATTGTCCCTTTTTTCTCCATTGCATTACTGAATCTACAACCAATCTTCTAGAGCTATCATTAGCCACCAGCTACCATCAGCTACACACACATACATATACTTATAGAAGATGTCTAATTCGGTGCTAGGGAAGTTTGCTTTCAATATCTACGGAACCCTTAACTCCTCCAACAGCCCCCAAAGTAGCACCAATAGCAATTCATCGGCTCCAGAGAAACATCTTCGAGGGAATGACAACTCTAAAATAAGTAGGCTATCCCATGCATTTGACCGAGAAGTGACGGCAATCTCTCAAATGAATATATCGATTCTGTATTATGGACAAAATTATAATTCCCATGTAGTTGTTGGGGGTAAGAATTGTCTTCGATTGTTGACGTTGAATAATGATCAGAATTGTGTGGTCCATGATATTGCCTTACTTCAAAAAACCAACGGCCTGGCAAGCTTTAGTTCTGCTAATGCTTCAGCTGGATCTCCTTCTTCCTCTTTTGCATCTGTAGCAGGCCCTAAGATAAGTAGTATCAATACCATCAAGACTCAACAAGATATCGTGGCTTCTGGACTCACGAGTGGAGTAATCAATCTTCATAGAATATCAAACAATGGGAAAGTCGTTTTACAGAATAAACTTACCGCTCATAAGAGATGTATCAATTCCTTAGATTTCCTTGATAATCAAGATGATGTCAATCAACTCATTCTGGGCTCCCAAGATGGTACCATCAAAGTTTGGGATTTAAGAGCGTCAGCTGGACGCCCCATGATGCTGATGTCGGCAGGCCCTCATCTGGATCCAATTAGATCATGTCAATATTCACCATATTCTTCTTCTAGAGCTAATAGGATAAATGTGCTTTCGGTACATGATCTGGGTTCTTTAGTGAAGTGGGATTTAAGATCAACCCTGCTGTTTGGTGTAGAACGTAAATGGAATTTCCATACTGGGCCAGCACTCTCTCTTCATGTTCATCCTGAATTGGAACACGTAGTCACCGCAGGTAGAGATCAAAAATTATGCATTTGGAACTACGGGGACTCTACCAATAGTGTTCCTGTATCAGTGGTGAGTACCTATGGTCCAATTGCCAAAGTCCGTTGGTGTCCGTACCCAGTTGACGACCATGAACGGGATCCCTTTGGTACCCATCAAGATAAAATGAATCCTCTTTTCCGATACGATTTTGCCTGTACATATTTAAACGAAGACCCATCCATAGCTGTATATAACTTATCTCGTAAATATATACCCAAAGAAGTGGTAACTGGTGGAAAGCCTTACCAGAACTTTATCTGGGGGAACAGTCCTCGAGGATCTCGTCAGTTATGGACCTTGACAAAGGAAAACAGATTTTATGGATACAATCTTGATACTGAGGGATTGAATGGAGCTGGTGGAGAAGTTTCCCGTCCATTGAATGATTTGGCACCATTTGGAATTTCTTGGGGTACGATGCCGGGGGATTTCTGTTTTGTTAAACAAAAGAAAGAGGACTTTGACCTCGGGTATTCAGAAATGTTCTCCGAGGACGAAGAGAAACTGAATAGTGCTGGTGCTTATAATTCATCATCAGGGCAACCTGTTTCGGTGTCAAGTTCTTTAGGTACGAACCCTGGGAATACACCAATGGGAGGCATGGGAAATATGCAAATGCAACAGTATGGTTCATCAATGAACTATCCATCAAATAATATGATGAGTACTTCTGTTAATGACAGAACAGTACTTAGCACATCACCTCTGTATATCGAGCGACTGGAAAGTCCAGGTTACGAAAAGGTTACACAATCTAGCGTCCATAGTAGTCGATTAAGTTCCTACGTATCACCAAAGCCTATAAGCACACCAGGAAACCAAAATTCTCGTAGTGGTGTATTATTAGATGGAGGAAATTCTTCAATCTCTAGGCCATTGCTTAATCGTGCTCCTTCTCAGACAACTCAGGAATCGTTTGGGATAGTTCTGTCTGCTCCACTGCCTGTTCAACATGTAAACTCTTTAAACAAAAAAGCTTCCGCAAATAAAGGAATATTCCCCAAAAACGCCCATCATTCCTTTTTAATACCGGTTTCTATTGGTATTCCTCAAAATGTATCTCCAGTTTTTGAAGCAGTAGCTAGCTCATATTTGATTTCCATTCCAGATGGTTTTTCTATAGTTGATGTTTGTCAATTAAATGCCAGATTGGCTGCTTGTAATAATAGATTTCGGGACTGTCAAGTATGGCAAGTTTTGGCAGTCTCATTAGAGGAAGAAGGGTATAGTAATACTTACGAATATGATGGTGATAACCAAGAAAAAAATGCTTCTGCAGTAGCAGCGGCAGCAAATGATGGAGATCTTTCAAGTAGTGCTAAGAGAAATGGATTGTCGGAAGGCACTTCTTCGATTAATGACTCAAGGTCTATTTCCAGTGAACTTGACAACTTTATTGGCTCTTTTAACCTGAACTCAACTACTACCAATTTCAGTGGCGGTGGTGAGCTGGAAGGCTCAGCCAGTACTGGTCTGATACCAGTTCCTACAAATGCTACCAATATTAACAATAATAAAAGTGTAAGGCTGCTGCTGACACAGTCAACAAACTCGGCTGTATTCCCTAATTCGGTTGGCTCTTCAGCATCTCCTGAAAAGCCGTTTAGTGTTGTGGGATCTTTAGAACTGCACCCTTCTAATACTAATCTTATGGAGATGATGTATTTAAATAGAGGTACTGCTCTTAGTATATCTCCTAGTGCAGCAAGACCACATTCATTACTAGCTAGTAGGGCTCATTTACAAGAAGAATTTGAAAGGAAGGCAGGTAACAAGGAGAAAGAGGAAGATTATGAAAACGCTATAGTGGAAGATGACGATGATTCCAATACTGCAAGTAATCCGAATCTGGTCAAACAAATTAAGAAACAGCAACTGGCACCTCAAATGTTACCGATTCCAATTAAGGGTCAGGCCAAATCCCGTACTTCAAGTATTGAAAGTGCAAAAGGTAGTGGAAGCATGAGACAGTCATTCACCACTAGACCCCAAGTTCTTGATTTAGATGATGAAAATGCCAACATAGCTTCCAGTTTAGCAAATTCCGGGGGGAATCTGGTGTCTCGTTCATTTTCAACATCACCCCAGCTTCAAGCTGGGATGTTTTCGAAGAGAAGCTCTATGAGGTTTCAAGGTAGAGCCAGGCTGTTCAATATAAATAAAGAAGAACTTAACAAAGTTCCAGAGGAGCCTTTAAGTGAGCTTACTAAAGCCATTAGAGACGGTACAGATGATAATGGGAGCGTTTTCAGTAGAAGTACAGTTGGAGCTGGAGGTGCAGTTGATGATAGCAAACACGATTTAAATGGCAGTATTGTTACCACTACAGCTGCTAGTGATCAAGTATATAAGCCTTGGGGAGTGAAGTGCTTATTAGAAGAGGCTCTAAACTACGCTTCACAGCAAGGGGATTTAATAATGTGTTCCACACTTTCTTTACTCTTTTACGACAAATTTATATCTAGCTCTGACGTGAAGATTGATAAGAATACTTGTTTGGAATGGGTAGCTACTTATATAGACGTTTTACAACGTCACAGACTCTTTGAAACGGCTGCTCATTTACTCAAGGAGGCACCAAGGGGTCTTAAAACTGAATTAGTTCAACAATGTGGCCAGGGTTCTCTTTTAAGATGTTATTGTCCTAATTGTAAGAAGCTCGTTGTTAATGAGGACCTGAAGCAGTACAATCCAGACAACTTTGGATTCTGGTATTGTGACGAATGTTCACAGCAGCAATCTGGTTGTATTTATTGTCATGAGCCTGCTCGTGGGTTGAATGTAGTGGTCAGTTTAAGGTGTGGACATAGAGGACATTTCCAATGCTTAAAAGAGTGGTTTGTTGGTGAGAGGAACGTCGAATGCCCTGCTGGGTGTGCTACGTATCTATAGAGACACTACATCAGATGTAATTCGAAAATGTGATGATTTATTATATTATTATTATTGTATTATTATTATTATGATTTCTATTAGGATCTATATAAGTACAACATCTCCAATGTGTACGTAGCGGCTGACCAACCTGTAGTTCACCACATAAATACTATTTCTTTCTAGTTCCAAGATATCATCATGGGTTCTCACAGTGATAGGAGACTTAGACATGACCCTTATGAAAACGGGCTGATCTAAATTAGGTTCCACTACCATCAGTTGACCACCCAGGTTATCATCCAAAAGTGTTAAAAAATGGGGCATACGCTTCAAGAATGAAGTGTTATATAATTGGGTTAGTATTTTGAAATGTTCATGAATATATTCTGATTCTTCACTGGAAAGAAACGGCTTCTTGTCTTCAATTTTGGATTTTGAATCAGATTCCAATTTTTGGACGTAATAGATATTATGTTTATCTAATTTTGCAATTCTCAGACGGAGATACAGTCTTACTAGGTAATTTAGACGTTCCACTTCAGTTTCTACAATCATCAATTGGAGTTTAAAATCGCTCAGCACTACACCCAGGGTGATATTCAGATCACCATATTCATGAGAATCCAAAAGGAATTGTTGTTGGTTACTTAACAGAGTCAATACCAGTTGCATAAGGCTATGTTGGTATGGGAGTAATTCTGGAGCCATTCTTTCATTAAGCATGGCTTGAATAAGTCTTTCGTTCACCGAAGTTTCCCCCACATCTGTTTGCGCCCTTGAAGACGTTTCGAATTCCTGGAGAATGTCGTCAATTTCCATCTTCTACTCTACAAGGTATGTTTCCTACTCCTAGATCAAAACCAGTTCTCTCCAGTTGCAAATAAAATTGTTTTCTCACGCGCTCCGAGAAGAATGAAAAGAACTCCAAAAATGAAAATGAAAGGAAAATAGTGAGTAAACTAGACAGAGAAGGACGCCAAAAAGAGTGAGTAAATTAGAGGAAGTAAATAACTGGATTCTTCTTCTCTCACATCTTCTTTTGCAGGAGTCGCGTTTATTTTTGTTTGGCTACCAGAAATTAAGAGACTAATTTACCTTGCAGGCAGAACAGGTGAACAAGCATAGAGTCACCGCTACTGCTCTAGGAAAGCTGGGTAACTAGAAAGTATATATATTTGAAGTGTAGTTATATATAACATTTCACACACAATTAATTGGTATACAAATATTTCAATTAGCCATTGGTTATATCGTAACTTATCCATAACTTAGCTTATCCCCACGATAATCTCAATCGCAATCGGTGTAACAAGAATAAAACAATATAAAATAAAATATTAGTAGCTACAACTATCTTCACCAGAAAAAACATTTTACCACCACCATGGATCGTCGAAGCATCTTGGAACAGAAGCGACAGCGTCTTGAAGAGTTGAAGCAGAGACGGCTCAATGACTCCTCAGAAGTGGATCGTATTGTGGATAGACTCCAAAACATAGGAAGAAGTAAAGTCAATGTTGCAATTCAGACTGAAGAAATCGAACAAGAAGAAGTCACTGTGTTTCCACAAGTAGTCGCTTCTATTAAAGCAAACGTGGTTACCTTTGACAAAGGTATACAGACTTTAGAATTACAGGAACCTGAAAAATTTAGTTTAAATGATAAATTGACCTCTGAAGAACTTCTGATAGAGACAGAAGATCAAAGTGTTGAAATCAAGTTATCGAAATCTGAGCTGATTTATGACATTTTAAAAGAGCATCATTTGGATAAGTTACTTTCCACGGCCGTACCGAACGAGCTGGTAGAAAGTAACGGTGATATCAGCCTCGAACTGCTGCTGCTGCTGCCATTTAAGTATACTAAACAATATAATATTGTAGATGACCGTTCTGTAATTGGAATAGATTTCCTTGAACCTAACACTATTGGTCAAAATGGTCCAAATATTCAAAACGGTCAAAATGGTTCGACTGAAACTAAAATTGGCTACTTGGATAATTCTTATAAACTCATTATTGCATATTCACAACCTAATTCTACTGGGAAATTTACTTCTACGGAACAGGAAGCCACGGTCAGAAACTCTCCTGGTCTTGCAATTATAATTTCTAACGATATACCTGAAACATTCCTTCTTGCACCTTCCCCGATTACAAAGATAACTTTTGATGTAGGGTTATACGTTAGGGTTGTTGGGGGGCTTCAAAACGGTAAAGTTGTTGTTTGGGAGTTAAATACTTCAAGTAATGAACTTGTTTTACTTCCACTGCTTGTATCTCCATTATTGCTGAGCAGTATAAACCGATTAATACTGCCTCCCAACGTTGCAACTCAATCTAAAATGCATTATAATAGTCATATTTTTCCAGTCACCTGTTTGTATCCTATTACCAAGAGCCATGTAGTGTCAGGTTCTCTTGATGGAGTAATGAATTTATGGCTGACTAGTATTTTAGCTAGCCCAAAAGCTCGCCTGATACAATTATATGAACCGCTCATTGAAGCAAGCAATACCTCAATTGACGTGCTACAAACCCCTCTACATTCAAATAATACTAAGAAGAAATTGACCATTTCATCTTTAATTCATCTTAAAAGAGCACCTGCTGTACGTAATCACAGCAACAAAAGTAGTACTGAGTTGGAATACTTGAATAGTATAGTAGTAGGCTCTCAAAATGGTAATCTTTATAGACTTTCCAACGATGAGTCGGATAACTTTATTTCAGCAGTAGGAGAAAACGAACCTAGAACAGTGATAACTTCAATCCTAGATTTCTCGACTCATAACATTTTAGTAACAACTGGTCTTGATTTTGGGTTCAACATTTGGCTGCTTGGAATTGGAAGCATTCAGAAGGTGTTAAAGATTCAAGCTGATCACCTTATACTTAGAGCTACCGTCTGTCCAGGAAAGAGTTTGCAATTCATTACTATAGGTGTAGGGAACACTTCTTCACAAGAGCGTAAAAACCACGCTATTATCCAGTATTGGAACTTGGAAGTCACTGCTATGAAATGTATCTATATTATTGATATTGCTGTAGATAGTATTCCAATGACAGCCTCATTTAACCATCTAGGTAGCAAACTTTTAGTTGGCTTCAAGAATGGGCAAGTGGCAGAATGGGATGTTAATTATCTTCTTTTAAAGCAAGAAGAAGCCATTGCAGAGAATTCGAAGAACAGCATTCAAAGCATCTTAAGTAGAAGACATCCAAGTGTTGAAAATTAGCATAGCATATATATATACAAATATATTTATACAATTATTTAAATAATGAATGTGTAGTACTAGTAGTTTCACTACATCAAGACACCATTATCAAAAAAATTGTAATTTATTTGTCTTCATAGTTTTTCTTGTATTTGCAAAATTATAGAACTTTATAGTTCAATTTAGCTAACATCCATACACCAACAAGAAACACCGATATAAAAATATATAGATTCTACACTCCAATACAATTAGCTACATTTGAAAGTTATTTTAGCATATTTATTCTATTAGTCATACTATACATTATACAAATAATTCAAAAAGATTGTCCTTTGGTTGAACGGTAATTGCACCGCCAATATCAGTTTTGTTATCGCCAAGAGTTTGATTAAGAGCGACACAGTCCTTACTTGCTAAAACCAACAATTCAAAGAATGATTTAGTGGCTTCTCTTTTCATATCAACAGTACCATTAGTTAAACCCAAAGGAATTTCTTCAGTAAGGTCTTTCTTGATAATTTCATCTAAAGTAGGGAATGGATGAGTTTCGTCATTTTCTTCTTCTTCAAGTAATTCTCTGATATGCAGAGAAACACGAACAGTCGATTTTGTAGAAGTCTGTTCACCCAAGTTATCTTCAAAATCAAAAGATGGAAGTTCTTCTTCCTTTTCTTCCTTTTCTTCTTCTTCTTCTTCCTTTTGTTCATTTACGTCATTTTCGTTAACCGGTGTTTTTCTATCCTTTTCAATATCGTTTTCAGGTAAAGAAATATCAAGCTCCGTATCAAAATCGAAAGACATATCATTTTTTGATTGCTCTTGCTCACGACGATGTAATTCTTGTGCTGTGAGTTGTAATGCTGCATTTATATTCAAACGATTAAGATTATTTCTTCCCATTGGAGTTGAGAGTTCTTGAATGAGCTCAAGCTTTTCACTATCAGTTAATGGAATACTGATATATTCTGCATTTCCAAGAGCGTTGCTTAATTGTTGTTGTTGAATTCTTCTTAAGGTCAGTATCAGAATACCAGATTCTACGTCGCTTACAGAGTCTACCACCAATCTTCTTTTTGTAGTTTTCATCTTCCCATCTTCGGTTATACCGACCAACTTTCTTTTTATTCTTTCAGGTTTTGGATCTGCCTCTTCAATTTCAGATACTTCATCCAAAGTTTCCAAGGGCATTTCAAAATCTTCACCCAAATCTAAGTCATCTTCTTTACCTAAATCAATGGAAAGTTCTGATAAGTCTGGGTTATGAGGAATCACAGCAGCTTCTCTACCCAATTCAATTGATCTGTCAGCAGCTTCATTTCCGGCATTTGTAGAGTCACCTAAATCAAAATCAAGATCAAGACTAATGTCATTGAAGTCATCGTTGGTTTCAGAGTCAGCAGCTTTTCTTGGTACTTCAATGGATTTATCCAAAGTATCTTCATCGAAAGTATCATTTGATTCATATGAGTTTGCAGAAGGTTCATGAATAATATCTGCTGCCCCTTTTGTAAGATTTTGAGCATCAGTTGAAGTATTATTACTATCATTATCATCATCATCACTTAAATCCAAATCTTCTTGATACAACAAATCGAAATCAGTTGCCTGATCTTGAAGGGAAATCAGCTTAATGTTCGATATAACCGATTGTTGAACAGATAATAATGATGACGACGATTGACCAAGAACGGAGGTATTAGCGGCGTTTAAACCGTCAACTATATCAGCAGGACTTGCACCATTGGCGTCTACGTTTTGAAGCCTTGACATATAACGGAAGGAGTTCTTTAGCTTGTAAAGAATATCGTTAACATCGTCTAAAAGATACTTTGTTTTCCGCAGATAGATTCGAACAATTCCGTATAAAAGTTGACCTGAAAGTCGAAGAGTAATAGTACCTGCAGATCTCTGAGGAGGGTTTGCAATGAAGTTTGTAGATTTTATGATGTTTGTGGAGAGTAATTGATTTTTGGAGAGTTTCCGATCATAGTTGGCTGCAAGCCAAACGTGAGCCAAGGGACCCTGTTTAGATAAAAGCACGTCGGGGAACATGAGCAATCAGACCAGCAAGTATCTAGGGTTGCTGTTGTTGTTGTTAGAAGGAGTTAGTCTTGTACTAGAAAAGAGGGAAGGAAAAGAAATAAACGCGTCAACTGCAAAAAAGTAAACAGAGGGAGAACCAGCAGGAGGGGGAGGAGTGAGAGTAAGAAGGTGTGAGAGAAGAAGAAGAAGCGTGAGTGGGGAAGAGGAAGACGGAGAATGAGAGGAGAGTGAGAGAAAGACAAGTCTAATGAATCACTTCTTTCACTCACTTTTTCACTCGCTTTTAACCTCTCTCTTAGGCTACCTTCGGCTTGCTGTTTTCACCTCAGCTTTTCCTCCCACCGAGCCAGTCCGGCACAAACGCCACTGCGTCCCCTCCTAGCGAGAAAGTTTAAGTAGGGGAAGTGAAAGTTCCTCTTAGAGAAAGAACAGGTCATTTGGAATAGAGGAGTACAAGATAAAGGAAGTGAAACAGGGATAAATACAGGTGAAGCCGTCTTTATATAGTGGCATCAAAGAAAAAAAAATCAACAAAAGAACAAAAGAACAAAAGTGAACGAAGGTGAACGAGAAAGAATAACTAAGCGATATATAAACTGAATATATAGGGCTTCATATATCTTGATACAATAATTACATTATATTTGTTGGTTTTTAGTAATGAACCTTGAATCGAAGCTCAATGGAGCCGTTGATGATGTCCTTCGAAGTGCTGGTTTCATCTTTGAAGTGATCAATCATAATAAAAGAAATTCCAACCTCATTTTAGGTCCAAATACTCATCTTGTGAGTTCCATGATAACCGAACATCTTCTGCAAAGTTTGGCTCGGTTTGATAGCATATTGGATGAAACAGTAGGGAAATTCAATGATACCAGATGGTGTATTGATCTGATTATAGAAAGTAAAAATAAACAGAATGAGTTGAGACTCAAGGAGGAAGAAGAAAAACGTAAGAAGGCTGCAGAATTGGAAAGAATACGAAAGGAAGAAGAAGCTAAATTAAAGCGTGAAGAAGAAGAAAGAGAAGCTAAACGTAAACAAGAAGAAGAAGCTGCTGCCGCTGCCGCTGCTGCTGCCGCTGCTGCTGAAGCTAAACGTAAATTGGAACAAGAAAAGCAAGAGGAACAGAAAAGACTTGAAAATGAACGTCTTGAAAAAGAAAGGAAACAAAAAGAAGAAGAAGACAATAAGAAAAAGCAAGAAAGTGAAGTTAATAAGATTAATTTCGATTCAGGTTTCAATTTCTCGCCAGGATTTGACTTTAATATGGATGATTTTGGTGGTGGTTTAGATATAAGTAACGGGAATGGTGATGTTATGGGAGAAGTTGGTGGAAGCAATGATAACAACAACGGAAATAATGGAGATATTGTTATGGCAGACTTGGGTTCTGCTGGCACAACCAACAAGGGTACAACAGCAACATCTGTGTCTGGAGGTAACGGAGGATCTTCTAATTTGGACGGAGGTGATAGATCCAAACTGGGTGGTGGTGCTGCTGTTGCTGCAGATGACGATATGTACTTAAACTTTGATAGTATTACTGTTCCTGCTAAGCCCAACACAGACACAAAACTGGGTGATGATGACATGAACACCTTATTGGACAATGATACTCTGCTTTTGGATGGTCTCAATATGGACCTTTACGAAGGAGATGGTGGCCTTGGAGGTGCTGGAGGAGAAGAAGAATTTGATGTAGACAGCTTTTTGAATCAATTCGGAGGAGGTGATTGAAGGGTTCAAATGAAAAAAAAAGAGCAGGTGTAATATATAATATATCATAGGTTTATAATTAAATGGTATTGGAATTGAAAGTTGTACTATACAAGAGCATGTAGTGATAGAAGTATCTAGTAGCATACGAAAGTATCTGGGAGTATAGAATTGTATCTGCTACATATGGAACACTGCTCAGACATAGAAGACACAGCAGACACAGTAGACAAACAGAAGGGTAGAGAGTGAAAAATGGCTTTACAAGTCGTTAGAAATAGCCGTTACATATCAAATATAAATATTTTTAAACACGTTATACACGTGATTCACATATTTTTTACACATTTTTACATATTGTTTGCCGTACTATATATCAGGTAGTAGGTAGTTTATGTAATTCTTTATCGGAGCCTCTAAACTTCCCTTCCAGTACACCCTAGTTAAGTGAGACAAAGCTTGAGTTTTTCAGCGTGAGTTTCGAGTTTGTTTTAGAGTCCGGGGGGAAGGAGAGGGAGTGCGGGAGAGAAACCACGACCAACCAAACTGGGTCCACGTGACCGGTCCCCAGGGAGGTGTCCAATCAAACCGCGTTATTTCTCCGAGATTCGCTACTCACTCAAAAGAAGGAATAGGAAAAAAAGAAGTTGAAACTTTGTACGTTACCAACAGTTGAAAGAAATGTTCAGAAACACACTTCGTCAGGTTGCCCGTCAAACCTCCAGTGTTGCCAAGAGAGCTTATGCTTCCGAAGCCACTTCTTCTGATGCCCTTAAGTTATCATTAGCCCTCCCACATGAAACCCTTTACTCTGACTCTGAAGTTGCCCAAGTTAACTTGCCATCAGTAAACGGTGATCTTGGTATTTTAGCTAATCACATTCCAATTGTTGAACAATTAAGACCAGGTTTATTGGAAGTTATCTCTAAGAGTGGTGAAACCGAACAATACTTTGTTTCTGGTGGTATTGCTACTGTTCAACCAGGTAACAAGTTAACTATTTCTGCCATTGAAGCTTTCAAGCCAGAACAATTTGATGCTGCTGCTGTCAAGTCTTCTATTGCTGATGCTCAAAAGCGTGCTTCTTCTTCCGATGAAGCCGTCGTTGCTGAAGCTAACATCGAATTGGAAGTCTTGGAAGCTTTACAAGGTTTCACCAAATAAGTAATTCGGATTAGATATAGATGACCGCATGGAATTATACAAAAAAGTGACAAATTAAGAATTGATATTGTAGATAAATTTGGTAGCAACTATTTTCCGTAGATTTTAACTAAAGTACTTGATAAAAAGCAGAAGGGGGTCAAGAAAGATAGATCCAATCTATAATGCTTGAATTTTTCTTATGGCTTTTTTTTCCAGCCATTCTTGAAAATGGTTTATCAGTGTGAAGGGGACATATAAGCCAGATACCAGAGCCAATACAGTAATGTTTTCAATGTTTTCAAAGTTTTCAAAGTTTTCAATTGCTTCTGTTGCATAGAGACATGGTAAATACTATAGTTCTCTGAATGTATGTGTCTTCTCTCGCAATTGGTGTTGTAGTTCCCCCAAGTCTCTCAGCACCACTCTTTCATTTATTAGTATACATTATTCTCAGCGAGCCACTGGAATATATATATGCGAGTAGTACTGAAGTTTGCTTCGAATTAGGGACGATAATGACTTGAACAAAACCAAAGTACAAGTATAAGTACAAAGTACAAGTACAAAGTACACGCTTATCGAGCCGGTATACCATAATTCGTAAACTTCCTCCTACTAAATAGAATATTTTAAATTCTTTTACCTGCTTCCTACATTTCGATAAGCGGGTTCTACAATAGTCCAACTGTAATTTCCTAGTCCCAGCCGTTTACCAAAGAATCCAATTTAATATCTATGCGCTTTCCATAATTCACAATTTTTTTTTATTAATTTTTCAGTTCTCTGAATGAAAAGTACGCTGATAAACAAAGAAAACCAATTCATGTAGGCAAGAAGTAACAAGAAGCCTTCGATCAACGTAGATCATGTGTCAAGTATTGTCCATTGTCAGTGAAAGCACATGGAAGAGAAAAGGATGAGAGGAAGTCTGAGAGGAAGTCTGAGGAGAAGTGAGTATATAGAAGTTCCAGGAATATATGGGGTATTCTTTCCTGTAGTGAGTAAAGTGGAGCCCAGCAATTGCACCGCATATACCTACACCACATAAAAGAAGTATATGTACAAGCAACCAAGATATTGGCCTCAAGAAGTTCAAGAACAAAGGAAAAAAATTTGGTACTGGAAAAAAATATCATGTATATATGTATCTGGTGATAACAAGGCGTATGACTTGCTGCTATACTCGGAGGATGTCGGTCATATGATAATGATAATAGAGAAAAGTAGGCATGCTATGAGAAAAAAACGAGAGCAGCGAAGAGAAAAACTTATATGAGGGGTAACTTATAAAATGAATTGGCGTTAGAAAGATTGAAACTGAAAAAAACGATACACTAGGAACAGGTACAGTATTTCGATAAACTTTGTTTATTTCTCCAAAGGGCGAGTGTAACCAGCGAGAGTAGCCAACAAGTAGCGGGCGAAAGTAGCGGGCAAACTACGTGTATGTTTATTCTAACCCAACGGATTGCATTTCTGCACAAGTACTGACAGTCAAGCGAAAAAATGTAAACACAATTGTCAACACATGGACGGACCGCCTAAATTTGCCAGATGAACGCTAAACGCCTCCCTAACTTTATTGTTGGATACATAATAAATAAATAAAAAAATAGGCTAAAGTTTAAAGTAAACAAACAATAAAATACGAGGAAAAAGGAACTCGCTTGATGGGACAGTAAACAGGTTGAAGCTGCAAATCACGGCCCTGAAATCTTCAATTTAGAGTAAGTACAATGTTTTAACAAACCTAAGCCCCAACGTTTAGCAAATACATATAGTTTGAAATAAACAAATAAACCACGTCAAAAGTCAACTTTGATAATTTGAAAGTATTTATAGATATCGGAGTGGGATCCGATCAACTTCATTTAATTGTAATATAACATATTGTTGAGCCCTGCGTAAAAAGTAGCAATGTTATTTAGGCTTCCGTACATCTACATGGGCACATTTTAGTAGTACAAGATTACTCGCATAAATGGAAGCATCAAAACATTTTCACAAGGTTGAAGGCGGCGAAAAATAACATTTGCTTGGAGTAACCAGAGCGTGGTAGAAGAAAAATCAACTATTTCGTAAATGTAAGAAGTAACATAAAATTTTATATGTCTAATAATAGTTACATCCATATTTGGATAAAAAAAGGAATCCTCTGGGCAATTATTATTTCACTCTAAAAGTTTGGTACCTAAAATGCAATTATTGCCCTGAATGAATTAATTCCATGTAGTTAGTTCATATAATCAAGAATGATAATATTTACTTCATGGAATATTATGAAAAATATCGATAAAATAAAATCGACCTAATATTAGAAATAAAATATAAGGATAATATTTATAAGAAAAAGCTTGTTCCAGTCTATATACCACAATGGGTAATTTGCCAGTAAATATCTCCTATTTTTAACTCTATCTAAACTGACAATATATAACTACATTGGGTCTGTACTGGCTGTATTCGTCGAATTGATTGCCTAAAGTTTGAAGATTCCGATATGAAACTTCTTCATGGTATTTTTTATTTACTTTGAAAATAATCTGGATCTTTAGGTACGAACAAAAGACTAAATCATGGTAAACGAGAGATAAGCTGGCTAACAGTAGTAAAAGCCTATTTAGTCACAAAAAACATATATGGGACACATTGTTGTATTAGAGGGCAAACCAAGGACCATCGGATGGCTGGTGGCTTTACAAGATTCAGAATGTAGGTGTACAAACTATATAGTGCAAGAAATTTGAGCCTCTGTTTTCTTTTTTATCATTCCTTGAACAGCTTCGAAGATCTGACGAGCTGGTGTATGTCCATCTTTCATCAAACGTGATTCTATTTTTAATTTAATCATTTAATGTATGTACTACTTATGACTAGATATGGCAGCCAGAGCTCCTTGCTCTCTCATTCTCCATTGAAATTGAAGGTGGGAATGGGACAACAGGTGAGATGGGTTGTGCCAAATGCAATTGCAGGAGGAAGGAGTTAGTAGGATGTAAGCAGATAGAAAAAAAAGGGCAGAGGAGGGGAAGAGGGTAGAGGTATGTAAATTTAAAGATCACTGAGCTAGAACAGATTGTAAGGGGTTCAAGTTCTTTCCCCTGAAATGAGGTAGAAATTTACAGTTTCTAGATGCGCCATGCCTCTGGACCATCTCATGATGAACTAGTCAAGTGGATTTATATTTTATTTTTTTTCAATTCGGATGGCATCAATTTATTTTTTTTTCCATCCACCAACTAATTCAGCTGTTCCCCTCAGACTTGAAAAATTGTTGAATCCTTTTCATGATCCAGTGAATCTACTAGGTGTTGATGAACTACTCTTTTAATTACTTTTCTCTTTGCAAAAAGTTTGGGGGACGCTGACGGATGCGTTTCCAAATAAAGGCGATCACAGTAGTAAAATTCAGTAGTAATCAGACAGTAAATGGGAAAGAAATCAGGAGATCGCACTTTGAAAGCGACAACTCCACTTCCCCCCCACATTTCGTAGATTATTTAATCGCAGAATGTTTAATTTATTGGAACACACTTTCATCTACAAAGTTGATTGATTGATAGATCAATTAATTAATTAGTATATATACAATTGAGTAAAAATCTAACCCATCATCCATGATGTCTAATCCTTCACTTGTCTTAAACAGAATTGACGATATTTCTTTTGAAAAACTTCCTGCTCCAAAGCTTGAAAGTGATAATGAAGTGCTCGTTGAAGTCAAGAAAACTGGTATTTGTGGATCTGATATTCATTATTACGCCCACGGTAAAATTGGAACTTTTGTTCTTACAAAGCCAATGGTTTTAGGACACGAATCTGCTGGTATAGTAGTTGAAGTCGGTAAGAAAGTTAGTTCATTAAAAGTTGGTGATAGAGTAGCTATTGAACCAGGTGTCCCATCAAGATTCAGTGAAGAATACAAAAGTGGACATTATAATTTATGTCCTCACATGTGCTTTGCTGCAACCCCTAATCTGACTGAAGGGGAACCAAATCCTCCAGGTACTCTTTGTAGATATTTCAAGAGTCCAGAAGATTTCTTGGTTAAACTTCCAGATCATGTATCTTTGGAATTAGGAGCAATGGTCGAACCATTAAGTGTTGGTGTTCATGCTCTGAAATTAGGAAAAATCGCCTTAGGCGATAACGTAGTCGTATTTGGTGCTGGACCAGTTGGTACCCTTGCAGCTGCATCAGCTAAAAGTTTTGGTGCTTCCAATGTTATTATTGTTGATGTATTTGATAGTAAGTTGAAACTTGCCAAAGATATAGGTGCAGTCACCCATACTTTCAATCTGAAAACTGAAGGAGACTATAATGACTTAATTGCTAAATTTGGATTCACTCCAAATGTTGCACTTGAATGTACAGGGGCTCCACCTTGTATCAACATGGCTGTAATGTCCCTTGCAGCTGGTGGAAGATATGTTCAAGTTGGAAATGCTGGTGGTGCAGTACCATTCCCAATTACCGAATTTGCTACTAAAGAATTAACTTTATTTGGACTGTTCAGATATGGTGTTAATGATTATAAAACTGCAGTAGCCATTTTAGATAAGAACTATAAAGAAGGGAAAGAAAAGGCTCCTATTGATTTTGAAGCTTTAATCACCAACAGATTTTCTTTTAAGGATGCAATTAAAGCCTATGACTATGTGAGAGCTGGAAATGGATGTGTTAAGTGTATTATCGATGGACCAGAAGAAGGTGTTGATTATTGAATTTAGGTAATAAACTCCCATAGTTAAAAAGTTCAAGTTTTTTCCACATTCGGCAAGCTGCGACTACATGTAATGGAAGCTTTTTATTTTTTTTTCAGAAAGTAAATATTATCATATATTGTTTTTAGAGTATTTCATATTGTAAAAAATATTTTTTAGTGAACCCTTTAAGCAATGCAACATTAGTACCTATTTATTATTTATACTTTTATATTTTTTCATTTTTGAATTTAACTTCACTTATAAAATATTATTTCATTTAGAAATTTATATAGTTAGAAATGGCTTTGAAAAATCTCCAAGCCCAAATTTTTTAGTGGCGTTCAGGGGATTGTAAACATAAAACACGTCAACAAAAGTACTAAAATAAAATTCTTGATTACGCGAATAAAAAATACATGTCATCGAAACATCCTCGTGTAGGCACAAGAATTCTGGGTATACAATGCTTGGTAAAGTGATTGGTTCTAGGAATAAATTTCAACAAAATGGAAATAAAATAATATCCATTAATAGAACACCTTATGAAAATTTTAAATATATAAAAAATGAACATAATTTAGCAAACTGGGTTCATTTACTTCCAATTTGGTATATAACAAGTCTTCCCTGTGTTGCAAATGAAAATGGACATTGAAATTTAACTACTTAGTGCTTTAAAATAAGATAGAAGACTTCTTGAAATTTTTTAAAATGTTTGATTTTTTCGGGATTTTGAATTTCCAGTTTCGACGTTTACAAAACGCCCAAGTTTTTTTTAAAAGTTTTGCAAGCAGAAACCACCTCAGGCAAAGTTATATGGTTGCGAGAAATGGGTTTCTGTCAAACTTATCTTGTTGAATAAATTCTGTACATAATTTATACAAGCATTTTTAATTTAATATCTGACTTAATTAAGTAATATTAACTTCAATTTAATGTAGCTTCATTATCATAAGAAGAATAACAATACAAAAACATCATGAATTTAATGCCCCTCATGCACCTTTTGGTCTTAACGAATTGAAATGGAAAAAGTATAAAAATAAAATAATTTTAAAGTCTTGTTAGTTTATTTTCTCGGCTATTTCTTAATTATGAGAGTGCTACAAAATATGAAGAAAGGCGAGTCTTGAACACAGCGACTAATTTAGTTAATCTTTGAAATGATAGAGATCTTTAATTGTATTAAATATATGAAAATATGTATGTTTTATGTTTTCTAAATATAGTATGTGCTAAGTGTATTAAATCCTTTCAATAATTATGTACTTTATTCAAAGTATTTGTTTTTTATTTATTTCCTTCGATGCCGCAATCCAGGCACATTTCTGGCCTCTTAGTAGTTAGCTTGGGTATCTATAGCCAAGTAAATAATAATTCCTCTACTGTCGTAAAACTTGGGGCAGCATTCCACCACTTGCATAAAGACTGCATACAACCAGTTTAAATGTTCAATTAAATTGCTATTGGAAGTAAAACTACAAAGCATTAAGATTCTCAACTACCTTCTAGCATTACAATGATTAGATCATAGATAGTTGTCAATTCAATTATAATAAAATATATCATAAATGTTTCCCTAAGATGGAAATTTACTTTATAAGTTTGTACCTTACAAAATCTAAATTTTATGAAAACTTTTTAACAGAATATAATTAACGCGAGGCAGTCGCCTCAAAATGTTAATAATGTTGCAAAAGAATCTGCAAGGATTATGCAGCATCATGCACCAGGATTTGCTGCATATTCTCACCTAAAACTAAGCGACGAACTGAAAAAGGATACCACCTACTTCTTCTGAAATGCAGCATCAATCCATGCATGTTCTTTAAGTAGATTGACCTTCGAGCTTGAAGTCTCGTATTCTGAATTGCTCTAGTTAGTTAAAAGGCCATTGTTTTCCAGATACAGCTTATTCACATTCCTTTACCACTCTAAACCGTTTATTCAACCAAGAAAAGGATATGGGTGCAAATATGTTAACTCATTTGTATCTCATACTCCTTGCAAGTGCAACGGTGTCTGCCAAATCTGGTGGACGGAATTGTAACCCTACACCCCAGTGTTCTACATCCAATTTCGGAAGCAAATCACTGCATGGAAACTATCCAGGTGCTTCATTCAGTGTTTCAGACGTTACTTGGGTCGAAGACCTGATTTATGAAATTAACCTTGGCTGCAATACTGATAATAGTCTTTCTAAAGATTATTTAGGTTCTTTGAACTTATTTTGCGGCAGTGATACCCATTTACTTTTTGACTATGATACCCAAATTGACAAAATTAGCAGTCCAAATTCTTGGTCCTATAAATTTAAAGCTTCATGTACCGACAAAGGAGATAAAATATGTTTGCCTCTGATTAAAATTATCTATGATTGGTGTTCTTCCCATGGACAGTCTTCCATTTGTAAAAATTGGAAGTATTCAAAAAATTATAATTACGATTTTGGTTGTACCAATGAAAATAAATACGATTGGCCCGAATATTGTTGGCCAAAACCACCGGCTGCTTCAACAACCACCTCATCCACTATTCCTTCAAGTTCTACCAAAACCAAACCTCCAACCTCAACCAGTAAACCTTCAAGTTCTACTAAAAGTATACCCCCAAATTCGCAACAATCATGTATTACTTCTCTTTCGACGACTACTGATTGTTCCTATGTTACAAGTACAACAAGCACCTGCTCTACAGGTAAAGTACAAACCACTAAATTGATACCCACCACCTCTTATTCTACTTCATGTAGATCAACAAATATTCCTTCTACCACCTGTTCAACTGTGACTTCCCTGAATTGCGTTCCAACTCAACAATGTTCTCCAAACAAGAATACTTGTAAGACTTACAACTATCCAG